>PVIH01017461.1:0-30000 GCA_004025045.1 Sigmodon hispidus | reverse complement strand
GCTCCATTGCAGCTGATGACAAGCTTTAAAAAGCCCTTCTGTAAAAAGTAGTTTGATTTAACTTGAATGCATTAGAATCAACTTGTATTCAATTTTAGAGAAATACAACTTAAATTTTAAAATTCTTTATTTTAACAAGTCTTCAATCTAATCTGTGATAGCATGCAATCAAGATGAAGCTCTTTCAGTCTCATCATTAGCCTAATACCTAAGATTAATTTTAGAAACATCTGTATGTGGTAATTATTACTACTAACTTTTTCTTGGTCAAAATGTATTATAATAACAAATTCTAGTTAATGTTTTGAGCACTCAGGTTTGTAAGAAAAATATTCCTGACTGGCAATGATATAGACAAAGTGATTATTGGAAAGCTAAAGGCACATTACTACAAAGAAACGGGTAATTAAACATAGAATCTCAAAACACATTGGCTTTATCACTTAATTTTCTGCTTTTAGAATATACATGTAGAGTTTGTGTCCAACTCTTTTGTTTTGCCACAGGAATGTAAGCTTTTGTTGCTTCTGTTGTCCAAGGTAAAAGCAAAATATTTTAAACAAGTAACAAATAAATGTTATTCTTGAGCAATTGTATTACTCAAGGTCCATATGATTTTTTTTTCCAAACAGAACCATTGGTATGCATATGGAAATTTCTCCCAGCTGCATTGACTTCAATACTCTGCCAATCAGAAATAATGTCAGGAGCTACAGAAAAAGTAGCTGTACATATTGAAGGTTTGTGAGTTTTCCATTGATGGATTAGAGCATTGAATGGCAGGAGTCTCACAGAATATGCTCTTAGGGAGAAGCTGATGCAGAAGACACAGGCTTTGATTAGATTTATTCATCACCTCCTCAGCCAGGAAGAAAATTTTCTGTCATTGCCTCAGTTGTCTAATTTACTCCAGCAGCCACTCACTCAAAGCAATTACACTTCTTCCAAAAATTTCCTAAAACAATGACTGTACATAGCCAATGGGAATTTAATGAATTTATTTATGGTTTCTATCTGCATTACTTAACTACAATGACTTTTGCAACATCCCCAGTTACTTCATTGATGTGAAGTTAGATAATTTCCAAAACTCTAGCATAAAAAAAGAAGCAAAACACAAAACTAACTGACTTCCAATATGGATAATTCACTAATAGACTTTGTAGTCTTCAGGATTTACTGCATATTCCTACTCTCTGGAATAATAAGTTGTAAGACTCTAGTAACACAAACTAGCATAAAACATAATGTTTTCCCCAAGTTATAAGTTATTAGTACTCAACTCTTATAATTTCTGTGTACAAGTTAAGTCATACAATGCTAAGAAGTATGCCCAACATCTTGCAACATTTAAATAAGGAAAATTTACTTGTAATTGTTAATGGTTTTACTCAATGAGCTTTATGTACTGATCACAATGCTTATTAAAAGCTGTCTCTAATCTTTATATCAAATTAATTAAAATCACAAGTTTTGCTCAATTCTGTTTATAACCACTTTTAGAGACACATTTGATGGTGATCAACAACTCCTCATGTTTGTAACTAAAACATGTAGATATAATATTCTTTGAATGCAAATGTAATCATTGTATATGTCTTAGAAATACTACACACTTATTTTAAAATTCTGAAATAATACATAATTCTTTTTATGCCTCAAAATGATCAAATTTAAATTTATACATATTTGAATATACACATATAGATATCAAACTCTTTTCAATGCCAGTTAATTTTTCATACATGATCAATTTTAGCATTTTTACTCTATAATTATGCATGAAATGCATTCCTTTAACATCCTTGATTAAATGACCTTTACTTGTCTTTCACAATAGTTTAGTAAACCACATTTTTAACAATATCTCACTAGATTTTTCCTTTAATTTAAAATGCTCAATTAGTATTATTTAAAGAAACCATATCTTTATGGATTATATGTTATCATAATTGTAAGTTTGTGTTATGGTTTTGAAGGTCAGTAGGTGAAAGAGTCAGTAAGTAAAGTATATTATCATTTATATATATGTTATAGCACATCATATATAAATTCCATGTATACTTTATTACATATGACAAAATATGAACACTGAAGGCAAATAGTGTGTTTTGTGTATTTCAAGATGAATTAAATTTCTTTCCATAGTGTAATAAAATGGAAAACAATGATAGACTAAAACTGGAAATATAAAATATTGCATTTTTGGAGTTCAACATTCAGAAATGCATCCTAATTAGTTAAATATAATATGTTATCAAAAATATGTTATTTATAGTGGCTTTCAAAGAGACTTAATTTCTCTCCCTTTTTTTTACCTGTACGGCCTGTAGACCCTTTCATCATCATAGATATAAGTGGCCGTTTCAGCTGTTCTGCTTCTTTTACCTGTTATTTTTATCTACAAAATCTTTATGCTGCATTGAGCAAACCTGAATCTTTCAGAATTATTTCCCATTCACAATCTCAACAGACAAGACCTTGATTGTATCTTGCTATGTGAAAATTCATAGACCCTTAAATATTTGTTGGATTGCTTTCTTTAAGTTTTCTTCTAACCTCAATATCTTTTAAAATTCCATGAATAAAGAAGAGATTTAAAACATTGTACCAAAATATAACCATGAGAATTTGTAATCAGATGATTAAGCCACACAAATTATTATATATCAGAGAGACAAAATGGATTTCAAGCTTAAGGATAAGTGAAGAAAATAATGGAGCTTGATAGAGTGTTCTATATCACAGGTCACACTAGTGACAAGTAGATATAACCCCAGCCCTGGAATTCACATGAATGGATTTTTTTGTACAAGTTTATATGATCCATGAATATTGAAAATAATATGTGACAGACAAAAAGTTTGTGTGGCCTCAAACATTCATTATCCTTAATATATATAAAATGAAAATAAATTGTCATACAGTGGGATCAACACTGTTCTTTGAAAGACATTTTTATTCTCTCTAAGAATGTACTGAGAATTTATAGGGCCCAGTTTAGAAGGACTTCAATAATTTTCAGTGGTTTTATAGTAATTTTTGTTATTGTATCATAATGGATTATTTATATTCATGGAAGTTGTAAATAATTTGAAATATAAACTTGAACCCTCTCTTTCTTATGGATACTAAATTACTAATGTAATTCAGTATCTATATGCAATCTATAATGTTTTGGAAGTTACTGATTTAACAACTAGTACTAGTTAAAATGTAATATGTATCCATTTTAACAAACACTCTTGCTGCAAAAACAAATAACATTATTACTCAACTTGAAAAAAAGTATCATCCTCAACACTGGCAGCAGCAGCAATAGCATATTGTTACTGACTTTGAAATACTCCAAATGCATTACAATCAGCCTGGTAAATTTTTGTCAATTTTTAAACTATAGTATTGGTGGTACTTAAGATACTTCCAAGACTCAGAATAATCAAACCTGTTGTAACTATTAGTAGAAATACCTATTTTCTCTAGAGGAATATTATTTGAAGTCAATTTGCTGTACAAAAAAATTCTTTGTACAGTATGCTTCTAAACACTGTGGTGATCAGTTCACAAGATAGAGAAATGAGAAAGACTCATGATCAATTTTTTTCTAGTACGTGGCTTCTAGTTAGTCAAGTTGTATTAAAAATAATCTTTTCATTTATTCTAGTAAGTTGGCTAGAGAGATAGTTCATCAGATCAGGTTATTTGCTGTTCTTTCTGAGGGAAATGCTCAGAAATTTGCTGTTTGCTTCACAGTACCCTACAACCATTTAAAATTCCAGTTCTAGTAGAGCAACCATCATCTCTGTACTCTGTTGGATGTAAACATAAAGGTGGTACACCTACTAACATGCAGACAAACAGTCATACACATAAAATAACATGTAAAAGATTTAAAATGTTTCTCTGGTAGGCTTACGATAATGTCAATCTTTTAAGGCATTACCCTACAAGACTTCTTATTTCCTGCTCTCAGGAATGTCATACCTCATCATTCTCCACACGAAATTTTACCAACTTTAAACAAGAAGGAAATACAATACAATGCTCAATGCAAAGGAAAGTAATATATTGACTTCAGTTCAAAATTATTTCATAAGATTTTCATTTTCTGTATTAACTAATACTAAAACAAATGGAATATCAATCATATTGACTTACAAGTTGTTTATTATAAATATCATTCATTGAATCTGTAGATTGCTTTTGGTAGAATTGCCATTTTTACTATGTTGAGCATACCTATCCAGGAACATGGGACATCTTTCCATTTTCTGATATCCTCTTCAATTTCTTTCTTCAGTGACTTAAAATTTTTGTCAAATAGGTCTGTTACTTCTTTGGTTATAGTTACTCCAAGGTATTTAATGCTACTTGCAGCTATTATAAAGGGTGATGTTTCCCTTATTTCTTTTTCAGCCCGTTTATCTTTAGTATAAAGGAGGGCTACTGATTTCTTTGAGTTAATCTTGTATCCTGCTACATTGCTGAAGGTGTTTATCAGCTGTAGAAGTTCCCTGGTAGAATTTGGTGGATTACTATATATACAAATATAAATCTGCAAATAGAGATAGTTTCACGTCTTTTCCAATTTGTATATCCTTAATCTATTTCATTCTCTTATTGCTTTAGCTAAAACTTCAAAAACTATATTGAATAGATAAGGAAAAAGAGGACATCCTTGTCTAGTTCCTGAATTAAGTGTGATTGCTTTCACTTTTTCTCCATTAAGTTTGATGTTGGATTTCAGCTTCTTGTAAATCGCCTTCATTATGTTTAGACAGTTCCAGGATTTTTTTCATAAAGGAGAGTTGGATTTTGTTAAAGGCTTTATCAGCATCTAAGAATGTGATCATGTGTTTTTTGTCCTTCAGTTTGTTTATATGATGAATAATATTTACACTTTTTCATATATTTAACCATCCTTCCATTTCTAGATGAAGTCTACTTGATCATGGTGGATGATATTTTTTTTTTTATTGTGCTGTGCCTTTTCTTTTTTTTCTTCTTTATTTTGTATTTAACAAAAAAAAGTAACGTGAATTTAAAATGAGGAAAAGTTAACAATAACTATGAACAGGATAAGAATCATAAACATGGTGTTTGGCAGAATTTTGTTGAGAATCTTTGCATCAATATTCAAGGGGAAAATTGGTCTGTAATTTTGCTTCTTTGTTGCATCATTGAGTGCCTTGGGTATTAGAGTAATTGTGGCCTCCTAAAAAGAGATTGACAATACTCCTTCAGTTTATGCTGTGTGAAACAGTTTGAGGAGAACTGGTAATACCTCATCTTTGAATGTCTGGTAGAATTCTGGACTGAAATAATCTGAACTTGTTTTTTTTGTTTGTTTTTTGTTTGTTTGTTTTTTTGTTTTTCCCCTAGGGAGGCTTTTAATGACATCTTCAAATTCCTTTAGGGTTATAGGTCTGTTTAGGTATTTAATCTGATCTTGATTTAATTTTGGTAAATATTACCTGTCCAAAAAGTGGTCCATTTCTTCTGGGCTTTCCATTTTTGTAGAGTATAGATTTTCAAAATATGATCTAATAATTTTCTGGATTTCCTTGGGCTCTGTTGTTATATCCCCTTTTCATTTCTGATTTTATTTATTTAGATACTCTCTCTCTCTCTCTGCTTTTTAGCAAGTTTGGATAAGGGTTTATATATATGGTTCACCCTAACCCTAACCCTAACCATGCATAGCCAGGCCCCAACTCCAGGGTGAACTACCTCATCAGAGAAGGATTGAGGCCTTTGAAACTCAGACCTGTGTACAGAAAGGAGTCAGAGATCGAGCAGACCCCTTGGTCAGAGCAGACAGGAGACACACAAGCCCTCCAACCACAAGTGAAAAAGATCTGACTAATTGAGAACTACTGAATCCATGGGCAGACACCAGTGCAAGAATATATCCAATATTATAAAGAACAACAAGGCAACTCCAGAAGAAACTGATGGTTTTACAACTACAGGACCTGAACAGAACAATGAAGAAGAAACAAAAGGAAAAAACAGCAAAAATACCTTTGTGAAGATTATTGAATCCTTAAAAGAGATTATAAAAAATTCTCTTAAAGACATAGAAGAAATATAAACAAAAATAGGAAGAGATGAACAAATCCTTGAAAGAAAACAAAGAAAAAAAAAACCAAAAAATGAAAGAAACATTCCAGGAACTAAAAATTGAAATAGAAGCATTAAAAAAGGCACAAAATGAGGCAAAGGTGGAAATACAAAATCTGAATAAAAGAGCTGGAACTACAGATAGAACCAATAGAATCCAAGACATGGAAGAGAGAATACCTGGAATGGAAGACTCAATAGCGGAAATAGATACATCAGTCAAAGAAAACACTAAAACCAAAAAGCCATTACACAAAACATTCAGGAAATTTGGGACACAATGAAAAAAAATAACCTGAGAATAATAGGAATAGAAGAAGGGAGAAGAATACCAGCTCAAAGGAACAGATAATGTATTCAATAAAATTAAAGACAAAAAAAGTTCCCAACTTAAATAAGGAAATGCCTATAGAGATACAAGAAGCTTGCAGAACACCAAATAGATTTGATCCCCCTAAAAAGTCTGCTCGTCACATAATAATCAAGCCATAAAGCATACAGAAAAAAGAAAAATTTTAAGAGCTGCAAACAAAAAGGGCCAACTTACGTATAAATGCAGACCCATCAGAAAAACACCTGATTATTCACTGGAAACAATGAAAGCAAGAAGGGCTTGGTCAGTAGTTATACAGACACTAAAAGAGCATGGCTGCCAACCTACACTACTATATCCATCAAAATTATCAATCACCATAGATGGAGTAAACTAGATATTTCATGACAAATTCAGACTGAAGCAATACCTATCTATGAAACCAGACCTCCACAAATCATTAGAGAGAAAACTCCAACCTAATGATCCCAGATACACCCATAAAAACACAATCAATCAATAATCCCACAGAAGAAAAGCCCAGAGAAAGGAAATACTTAGAAGCTACTACCATGAACAGGGGGAACATCAATCAGAGGTCCCTAATATACCTAAATATCAATGGAGTCAACACAATTATAAAAAGGCACACACAAACAAAATGTATACAAAAACAAAAGCCATCCTTCTGTTGCATACAAGAAACACATTTCAAACACATAGAAAGACACCGGATCAGAGTAAAGGGTTCAGAAAAGATTTTCCAATCAAATGGATCTAAGAAACAAGCTGGGGTTGCCATCCTAACATCTAACGAAGTAGACTTTAAGCTAAAAGCAATTAAAAGGGACCAAGATGGACATTACTTATTCATTGCAGGAACAATTGGTCAAGAGGAGATTTCAAACCTCAATATTTATGCCCCTAATATAAGGGCACCTATGTAAAAGAAATACCACTAAAGCTCAAATCCCACATCAGTTCTCACACCTTAATAGTGGGAGATTTCAATACCCCACTTTCACCTCTGGATAGGTCAACCAGATAGAAACTCAACAGAGAATTAAGGAGTCTCAAAGAGGTTAAGATACAAAAGGATTTAATAGATATTTACCAAAGCTTCTACCCAAATGCAAAAGAATATACACATTTCTCAGCTCCTCATGGAACTTTCTCCAAAATTGACCACATAATTGGTCATAAAGCAAATATTTCTAAATACAAAAAATGGAAATAATCCCCTGTATCATATCTGACCACCAGGGCCTGTAATTAGAGTTCAACAACATCAAAAACACAAAAAGTCTACTAACTCATGGAATCTTAACATCACACACCTGAATCACCTGGTGGTCAAGGAAGAAATTAAGATAGAAATCAAAATCTTCCTAGAATTTAACAAAAATGAATCCACAACATACCCAAACTTGTGGGACACAATGAAAGCAGTCTTAAGAGGAAAATTCATAGCACTGTATACCTATATGAAAAACCTAGAGAAATCCCACACTAGAACTAACAGCTCATCTAAAAGCCTTAGAACAATTAGAAGCAAACTCACCTAGAAAGAGTAGATGGCAGGAAATAATCAAAAATCAAACTTAGATCTGAAATCAATACAATTGAAACAAAAAGAACAATACAAAGAATCAATGGATCTAAGAGTTGGTTCTTTGAGAAAGTCAAGAAGATATATATTCCCTTATCCAAACTAATCACAAAAGCAGAGAGAGAATGTCCAAATCAACAAAATCAGAAATGAGAAGTGGGACATAACAACAGACCCACAGGAAATCCAGAGAATTATCAGGTCATACTTTGAAAATATATAATCCACAAAAATAGAAAACCTAGAAGAAATGAACAACTTTTTGGACAGGTACCATTTACCAAAATTAAATGAAGATCAAATTAATTACCTATACAGACAAATGACCCTAAAGGAAATTGAAGCTGTTATTAAATGCCTCCCAAGTAAAAAAGCCCAAGTCCAGATGATTTCAGTGAATAATTCAAACAGACATTCAAAAAAGAACTACTACCATTACTCTTCAAACTATTTCACACATTAGAATCTAAAGGAATATTGTCAAATTACTTTTATGAGGCCAAGATATCCCTAATACCCAAGCCACTCAAAGACACAACAAAGAATGAGAACTACAGACCATTTCCCTCATGAATATTGATGCTAAAATTCTCAACAAAATTTTGGTAAACTGTATACAACAATATACAGAAAATATCATCCACCATGATCAACGTGACTTCATCCCTGAAATGCACGGTTGGTTCAACAAATGATAAACCATAAATATTCTCCATCATGATAAGCTCAGATTGCCAAAACAATTTTGCTCAACAAAAGAACCTCAGGAGGCATCACCATCCCAAACTTCAAGTTATACTATAGAACCATAGTTATTTAAAAAAAAATGGTAATGGAATAAAAATAGACTTATGGATCGATGGATTTGGCATTAACACACAAACGTATGAACACCTCATCTTCAATAAAGAGGCACAAAATATTCAATGGAAAAAAGACAGTATATGTAAAAAAATGGTGTTGGCATAGCTGGATGGTAGTGTGTAGAAAAATGCAAATTGATCCAACCTGTCACCCTGTACAAAACTCAAATCCCAGTGGATCAAAGACATCAACATAAACCCAGCCACTCTGAACTTGATAGAAATGAAAGTAGGAAATACCCTCCAATGAATTCCAACAGGTGACCACTTTCTAAATATAACACCAGTGGCACACGCATTAAGAACAAAAATCAATACATGGGAACCTCCTGAAGCTGAGAAGCTTCTGTAAAGCCAAGGACGTTGTCAATAGGACAAAATGACAGCCCACAGAATGGGAAAAGACTTTTACCAACCCTACAAGACTGATCTCTAAAATATATAAAGAACTCAAGAAACTAGAGCCCAAAACCTTGAGTAATCCAATCACAAAATGGGGTTCCGAATTAAAAAGGGAATTTTCAGCAGAAAAATTGTGAATGGCTGAAAGGCATTTGAAATAGTGATCATCATCTTTAGCAATCATAGAAATGCAAATCAAAACAACTTTGAGATACCACCTGATACCTCTCAGACTGGCTAAGATAAAATTCACAGATGACAGCCTATGTTGGAGAGGTTGTAGAGCAAGGGCAACACTCCTTCATTGTTGGTGTCAATGTAAGCTTGTTCAACCACTCTGGAATGCAGTATGTCAGTTTCTCAGAATACTGTAAATCAATTTCCCCAAGAAACCAGCAATACCACTTCTGGGTATATACCCTAAAGATGCATATTTGCACTCCAAAGGTATTAGCTCAACTATGTTCATAGCAGCATTATTCATAATAGCAAGAACCTGGAAACAGCCTAGATGCCCCTCAAGTGAAGAATGGATTAACAAATTGTGGTACATCTATACAATGGAGTACTATTCTGCAGTTAGAAAAAAATGATATCCCAAAATTTTCTGGCAAAGGGTAGATTTGGAGAATATCCTCATGAGCGAGGAATCTCAAAACCAGAAAATAAGCAGGGAATGTACTCACTCAAAAGCTAGAAGCCAAGCATGTCCAAGCTGCAAACCACAACTACTGAACAGCTTGGGATCAGAAACACCAGGGAGTTGCACCTTGGATCCCACTCCCTCTAGAGGAACACCTGACTCAGTCTTGATGTTGGGGTGAGGAAACTGGATCTGCCAGGTGTGGATGCTGAACTGAGCAATATTCGGACCTTGGGACCTCCTGCTCATGCTAGAGAGGATATGGAGAAATGTACATAAGATAGAGCGACTGGAGGAGGGAATGGGGAGAACCTTGAATAAGGGTATGCATGGATAGAAAATGTGACTTTATTCATAATTAAAAAAAAGAAAGAGAAAAAAAAGAAAAGAAAAAAACCCTAGAAACAACCTAGCTGCCCCTCAACTGAGAAATGGATTAACAATCTGTGGTTCATCTACACAATGGAGTACTACTCAGCAGTAAGAAACAATGATATTCTATAATTTGTAGGCAAATGGATGGATATGGAGAATATCCTCATGAACAATGTTTCACAACCCCAGAAAGATAAGAAAGACATATTCACTCATTAGTGGACTTTAAACAAAAAGCAAAGCATGTCCAAGTTGCAAACCACAAACACTGAAGAGCTTGGGAGCTGAAGCACCTTTAACTGGCACTTTGGTCCCACTCCCTCCAGAGGAACACTTGAGCCAGTCTTGATGTGGGGATGAGAAAAGTGGATTTGCCTGGAGTGGATGCTGAACTAAGTCATCGTGGGACCTCGGGACCTACTGTCCTTGCTTGGGAGGAGATAAGGAGATGGGGAGAAGCGTGACTTTTAGGGGCAAGAGGGGAAGAGCATTTGAACAACAGGATACATGGATTAAACAAATGACTTTATTAATAATTAAAAATGAGAAAAAAAGAGCCTGGCTGCCAACCTGCACTACTATACCCAGCAAAACTATCTATCATCATATATGGAGTAAACAATGTATTTTATGAAAAACTCAGACATGCACAATACCTATCTTAAATCTGTCCTTTCAGAAAGCATTAGAGGGAAAACTCCAACCTAAGGATCCCAGATACACCCATGAAACCACATAAACTTAATAATCTCACAGAAGAAAGTCCAGAGAAAGAAATGCATTCAAGCCACCACCAAAAATAACAGGAAATATCAATTAGTGGTCACTAATATCATTTAATAGCAATGGACACAATTCATTGGACTATAAAAAGACACACACATGATAGATACATGTGTATATATTAATTATATTATATTATAATTAATTATATTATAATATAATTAATCTTACAAACAGTTATAAAGCTGATGTACATGATAGATACAAGCCACCACCAAAAATAACAGGAAATATCAATTAGTGGTCACTAATATCCCTTAATATCAATGGACTCAACTCAACGGACTATAAAAAGACACACACATGATAGATACAAAAATGGAAGCCATCCTTCTGCTGCATATAAGAAACATACCTTAAAGACAGACATTGTCTCAGAGTAAAGGGTTGGGAAAAGATTTTTCAATCAAATGACCCTAAGAAAAAGCTGGTGTTTCCATCCTAATATCTAACAAAGTAGACTTCAAACTAAAATCAATTAAAAGAGACCAGGATGGACATTACTTATTCATCTCAGGAAAAATTTATAATGATGAGATCTCAATCCTCAATATTTATTCCACAAATATAAGAGCACCTATCTATGTAAAAGAAACACTACCAAATCTCAAATTCCACATCAATTCTTACACCCTAACTAGTGGAAGACTTCAATATCCCACTTTAACCCTTGGATAGGTCAATCAGACAGAGATTCAACAGAGAATTAAGGAATCTAACAGAGGTTATGATGCAAATGGATTTAATAGATATTTGCAGAAGTTTCCACCTAAATGCAAAGCAATATACATACTTCTCAGGACCACATGTAACTTTCTCTAAAATTGACCACATAGTTGGTCACAAAGCAAATATCAATATATATAAAATAATGGAAATATTCTCTTGTATCATATAAGACCACCAGGGCCCAAAGTTAGAGTTCAACAACATCAAAATTCACAGAAAGCCTACCAATTCATGGAATCTAAACATCACTCAACTGAACTACCTCTGTGTCAAGGAAAAAATTAAGAAAGAAAACAAAGACTCTTAGAATTTAACAAAAATGAATCCACAATGTACCCAAACTTGTGGGACACAATGAAAGTAGCCTTAAGAGGAAAATTCATAGCACTAGATGCCTATATGAAAACCCTAGAGAAATTCCACCCTAGGGAACTAACAGCACATCATCTGAAAACCTTAAAACAATTAGAAGAAACTCACCTAGAAGGAGCAGAGGTCAGGAAATATTCAAATATCATTTATTAACTAATAAAGCAATATAGTACAGCAGGACACTTATGGGGTATGAACACTGGTGTCAGGAAGACAGAGGATTTTGGAAATACATGACAAGAATATAATTAATCTTACAAACAGTTATAAAGCTGAACTTTTTGCAGTTCTGGCACATTATTGTGGAGATATAAGATTTTATTAAAATACAGTATCTGAACTGGCCTACCCTGATAATCAGATTGGCTAACAACTTGTCATCATAAAACCTTCATGGCTCTATGGGAGATGGAATCAGGTTCAGCCAAGCACCAGGCCAGTCTCTGGGTGTTCAATGTAATTGAGGGAGAAGTACTTATATGAGCAATCGGGGTCATGATTATGATAAGGAAATTTACAGCTACAACTGTAATAAGGAGGAACTTATTATTAACTAACAAACTTCAGACTAACAGCTTTTCAGCCTGCATGGGACCAGACTAGTCCCTCTCCATACAGCAGACAGTTGTGTAGCTTGGGGTCTCTGGCTGTGAGATCAGGTTTTATCATTCATACACGAGCTGGCTTTTTGGAGCTCAATACATATGATGCAAGGCTTTGTTCAGGATTGATTTGGGGAAGAGGGGCTTGGACCTTCCTCAGATGAATGTACCAGGGTTTGTTAACTCCCTATAGAGTACTTTCCTTTCTGACAAGTGAATGGGGCTAGACTAGGAGTAAGGAAGGAGGAGAGGTGAAAGTAGGATCTGTGGCTGGTATGTAAAATGAATTTTAAAATTTTAAATTAAAAAAATCTCTAATAAAGGAGAAAGTGTGACAAACACTGCAGCTTACCTTCACTAGAAGTAACAGAAAGAAAAAATAGCAGATATACATAATAATACAGAATATAGAGAAACACACACACTCACATCATAGCAAATTACTGCAAATGTTGGGTAAAAGAGTATTATAAAAAAGCAAAGAAAACATAATATAAATGATACAATGCAAATTATATAAAGTTTTATGATATGAGATGTCTTTCTGTATGCTGTGAAATACCATTGGATAATAAACGAACAGTTCTGGCCTATGGCAAAGAAGCTTAGAGGCAGGCAGGGATTCTAAGCATAGTGATGCTGTGAGCTATTGCCAAGAAAATGGGATGTAAAAGTAGAGGTAAGCCATGAGCCATTTGGCAAAAGATAAAAGAATAGAAATGGGTTGAGTTAAGAGGCAAGTACTAACTAAAGAGAGCCTGAGCCATAGCTTGAACAGTTTGCAATTAATATAAGCCTTTTTGTGATTATTGGGATTAAGCAGCTCCGGGCAGTCTGGATCTCAGGGTTAAACGAGGCCAGAAAATTTTGACTAAAGTTTTGATTTTAACCTGTGTGTTACATTAAAATAAAATGACATCTCCAAAATGTGAAATAAAGTGTGCCATGAAATTCTATAATTAGTGATATACACAACCAAAATAAGGGTGCAATTATTTTAGTTCAGAGAATTTAACACTAAAACATCTTTCACAGAATGGATAAGCTATATCAAATTCTCTGATTCTTGAGACTTAATACAAATGATAACATTTATAAATTTAGATTTATGAAAATAAATTAATAGGAATTGTAAGTGCACAATATGAGAGATAGTGTATTTATTATTAAAGTAGGATATGATGCCCTAAAATATAAAACTTAAAATTGTAAAAAATAATATATTGTAAGCAAAATATATAAAAATTGAAACTAATTTATAACTAAAATTTATACACTTATAAAACAAAGAGTGAAGAACAAAAGATAGGAAAAACAGTATACTATTCATCCTAAAAATTATACAAACTGCTAAATAGTTACATTGAATTTTCTGAACAAAACCAATATAATAAAATAAATGTTTTTAAAATAATTTTTAAAAATTATCTGGAGAGATGGCTTAGCAACTAACAACACTGTTTGCATTTTCCAAATTCCAAGTTTCATTTCCACAGCCCATATAATAGCTAACCACATCACGTAACTCCAATTCAATTCAGGAGATCCAATATTCTCCTCTGGCCTCCAAGGATTCCAGGTACACATATGATTCAACATTCTTTACAAAAGCCACAAATAATATTAACCATCATGTAGCAACTCTAACCAAGATAGTAAAAGACCTATATGACAAGAACCTCTAATCTTTGAAGAAAAAAATAAAGTTATTAGTAGATAGAAAGATCAGCTATGCCAATGAATTTCTAAGATTAAAATAATAAAAAATGGCCCTTTTATCAAAGGCAATCTACAGATTGAATAAAATTCCAGTCAAAACCCCAACATAATTCTTCACAAATCTTGAGAGAACAATACTAACTTCATAAAGAAAAAAAAAAAACCAAAAAACTAAGGATAGCTAAATCAACCCTGTATAATAAAAGAATCGCCATATCTGATTTCAAGATCATCTACAGAGCTATAGTAAAAAAAAAAAAAAAAAAAAAAAAAAAAAAAAAAAAAAAAAAAAAAAAAAAAAAAAAAAAAAAAAAAAAAAAAAAAAAAAAAAAAAAAAAAAAAGATCACATGATATTGACATAAAAACAAACAGGTTTATTAATAGAATCAAATCAAAGGCCCACTTATGGACATCTGATTTTCAAAACAAAGCCAAAATTAAACAATTAAAATAAAAGCATCTTCAAAAAATTTTGCTGATATAACTAATGCCAGCATGTGGAAGAATGTACATAAATCCATAACTATCATCCTACATAAAACTCAAGTCAAATAAACTAAAAAACACAACATAAATTCATTTACACAGAACTTGATGAAAGAGAAAGTGGGAAATAATCTTGAATGAATTGGCATAGGATAGAAGTTCCAGAACAGACCACCAACGTCACAACCACTAAGACTTACAATTAATAAATGGGACCTTTTAAAATTTGTTTTTTGAAAGTCAAAGAACAATGTTAATAATAAAATATGGTAGCCTGCACAAATAGAAAAGATCCTTACCAAGCCCACATCCAAAAGAGGACTGATTATCAAAGTATATAAAGAACTCAAGAAACTATATGTCAACACACCAATTAACCAAATTAAAAAATAAAGTACATATCTAAACAGAGAATTTTCAACATAAAAATGTCACGTTGCCATGAAACACTTAAAGAAATGTTCATTATTCTTAGACATCAGGGAAATACAAATTAAAATGGCTCTGAGATTCTAACTTACACCTGCCAGAATGGCTAATATCAAAAACACTAATGATATCTTATGCTGGAGTGGTTGTAGAGCAAGAGAAACTCTCCTCCATTTCTCATAGGAGTGCAAATTTATACAGCCAATTTAGAATTCAGTGTGTTAGTTTCTCATAAAACTGGGGATCAATTTACCATAAAATCAAGCTATGTCATTCTGAGGAATATAACCAAAGGATGTCATGTCCATTTATACCACAAAAATAGTTGCTTATTTTTGTACTTAGCATCATTATTTATAATTGCCATAACCAGAAAACAACTTAGATGTCTCTCAGCCAAGGAATGAATAAAATATATGCACATTTAAACAGTGGAGTATTTTTCAGCTGTTAAAAACAAGGATACCAGAAAATTTAAAGGCAAAGGAATGGAACTAGAAAAATTATCCTAAGTGAGGTAACTTAAACAGAGAAGGAAGGACATGCTATGTACTCAATGGATATTAGCTATAAAATAAGACAAATATGCTACAAACCTAAACCTAGAGAAACTAGGTGACAAGGAGGGTTCATAAAAAGATCCCTAGATCTTCATGGTAAGTGGAATTGAAGAAATTTTATGAGAATGGGAATGTGAGCCATAAGATTAGGAGAAGCAGAAGGAAAGCATACCGAAGTTGGGGCTTTTAGGACTCCTGGTACAAGAAAATATCCCAATAATCTGTAAGGATGACCCCAGCTAAGACTCCTAGCAATCACAGATATATTGTTTGACTTGGACATCCCCTGTGACCAGTCTGATGCCAAGCCCAAATGTTATCAGAGTCTTCATCCATCAACTGATGGAAACAGATGGGAATTCACAGGCAAACACAAGGCAGAGCTTTGGGAATCCTACAGATTAGAGGGAGGAAGGTTGGTAGGAGCCAGAGGGATCAAAGACACCACAAGAAAACTGGCAGAATCAACTAAGCTAGGTTCATAAAGAGCTCACAGAGACTGAACCAACAATCAGGGATCTTGCATGAGACTGACCTAGAATCTCTGCATATATGTTTTAGCTTCTTCATCCTCTTGTGGGACTCCTAACACTTGTAACAGGGACTATTTCTGACTCTCTTATTGGCAATTAGGGGCCTTGAACCTCATTCTGTGTTATTTTGACCAGTGTTAATACTGGTCAAAACATGGAGACTTGTTTAGACTTACTGTACCTTAATTTGCCATGCTTTATTGGTATTCATGAGAGACCTACACTTTCCAAAACAGAAACAAGGTGTGGCTAAAGATTTTCTTTGTATCTCCATGGTATTGCCAATGCCCCCTTTCAGCAGGAAGCAGTCTTAGAGAACTATGCCCACATTCCCAAGAAATGAATTATGGATGTTTGCATTTGTTTACATGTTAGGTATAATTTGTTATAGATAATGGGATAAAAAAGATATTAGATATGGGGTTCTTCTTGTTTTAAAAAGAGAAAAAGGGAAAATGTAGTGAGATTATACTATTAATGTAAATATTTGTCTTGCCAATGGGTTTAAAAAAAGCTGATTTTCCAAAGGCAAACAGGAAGTGTGGGTGGTGCTGAAAGGCTAAGAAAACTCAGGAACATCTCAGAGCAGACACAGAACAGACACCTGACATATGACAGACACAGAGCCCCAGAGAGACAACACAGATGCCAGAGTCCTCTGAGCTCCCAGGAGGAAGTGCTGCACTGAGAAAAGGTACCAGGCCACATGGCTGAACAAGATGGGTTGAGTTCAGATAAAAGAGTTAACAAATTATATGCCTGGGCCCTAGGTCAATTAGCATAAAAATAATAGAAGCATTTGGGTGATTCTGTGACTTTGTGGGACTGTTAAACTGTTTGTCTGCAGGCTGAACCTTGAGGCTAGGCCCAGAAAGTCTGGTGTCAGAACCTTTTAAAACAGAAATAGGAGTGGAGAAAATTGGTTTATGGGAATGGTGGGTGGTGGTGACGGGGAAAAGAGGAGGAAGGAAAAACTGCAAGTAGGAGGTCAAATAAAAAGGTAAATGATTTGGAGAATATCTCCCTGAGTGAGGTATCACAAACTCAGAAAGTAAGCAGGGGATGTACTCACTCATTAGTGGTCTCTAAACAAATAACAAAAAGCAAAGCATGTCCAAGCTGCAAAGCACAAACACTGTACAGCTTGGGATCTGAAACAGCTTGGACCTGCACCTTGGAGCCCATTCCCTCCAGAGGAACACCTCACCCAGTCTTGATGTTGGGGTGAGGAAAGGGGATCTGCCTGGAGTGGATGCTGAACTAAGTAAGCCACCTTGGGACCTCCTGCCCTTGCTGGGGAGGAGATAAAGAGATGGGGAGAAGAGAGAGTGACAGGAAGGGGTAGGAGGAGGTGGAAGGGAGCTTGAACAAGGATATACATGAATAAAAAAAAATGACTTTATTCATAATAAAAAAGAAAAAAGTTAACATCAAAATACATCATAAATATAAACACCTGATATAAGAATGAAAGAGATGCCATCACATTCTACAAACACTTAACAGTTGTATAGTTAACAATCTTATCCTTTGCATTTTAAAGTTGATTTATGGTTAGTAATGAGATATCAGTCTTGCAGAGCATGAAGATTCAACATGGAGAAGACACTTTATAATATAGAACATTCATCCCAAACTGATTGTTCTAGTCAGACATGAAATTATAAAAAAATTATATAATTGATAATCATATTTGCAAAAGTATAAGATATGATAAGAAACTATAACCTATAATAACATATAATAAATAAATTAAACTCTCATGGTCATATTAAAAATTTAAGAATGCTTTATACTTCAAGCTTTATTCTGCCTGCTTCAGATTGCCTTTATTTCTATTATACTTATATAAAATATTTGTACTTTTTCTCTTGTGAATCCTATTTTTGTGAAAGATGTTATTATATTCATAAAAATTTAATTGAATGTGTTGATTGCTAATTACAATATGTATATTCTGAAAATATTCATTATTTCAAGCCATGGACATAAGATAACCTTTTATGCACTTACTCTACAATTTCATTTATCAATCCTTAATATTTTTGAGGAAATAACATTTACATATTCTATCAAAAATATTCTTATTTTATTTTTTGATGGTATTACAAGTGAAATTGATTTTATAATCCTATATCATATAATTCAGTAGCAGTGAATAGCAATTTTGAGTTTTGTGTGCCAATTTTATTTCTTGCAAATTTATTGGATTTGCATAATAGTTGAAACATCTTTTCAGTGGTATTTTATTCTTTTATTTGTAAAATCATGTTATAAGCAATAGATCAAACTGTACTTCTTTGTAATTTACATGTCTTTTTTTCTGAGTTTCTTCTATTTATTGCAGTACAAATATAGGCAATGTAGATACTTAGAATAGATTTCTTGTCTTCTTGTCAGCAGAGGTAAAGCCTTCATCTATTCAACATTTAGTATGATATCAGCTTTGAGTTTGGGATAGTTTACATTTGTTTTCTGAAATACATTATACTGCATTTAATTTGTTGAGTTTTCGTAAAAAAAAATAGTGAATTTTCTTAATGCCTTTTCTGTATCTATTCATATTTTTACTTTCTGATAACACTTTATTATGTTAGTGTCATTTTACCACTTATTAACTATTATAGTTATGTCATGCTTGCATGCCAGAGACAAGTCTCACGTTATTATAGTCAATCAACTAGTTTATGCATGGCTCAAACATACTACAAGTATAAACTTTATAACACACAATAAAGGTGAATAGAAAGGTTAATAGAATTAAAAACATTGTTATACAGTCAGCAAATCTTCAAATTGCCATAATACATGAGAAAAAAAGTACTCTTTAATAAATGATCCTGGGAAAACTGGACACCTAGGAACAAATAAATAAAATGAATCCTTATGTAATATTGTGTGTAAAAATGAACTTAAAAATAACTTTAAATATTTCAAAATAATTATGTATTTCACAAAACTCTAAGAATAAATGATAGGGAAAATTTTATGACATTGATTTTCCCACTTAATATTTTTATATGTATGACAACACACTATAGATATTGCATTCAAACCTGGTCAAGTACAAGCACATAAAATTATATAGCACCTGCATAGAAATATTCTACAAAGTAACATGAAATAAATATAATATAAGACAAAACTATAATCTCATGCAGTAATAAAGTTCAAAATATAAAACCTGATAATAATTGTTTACAGCAAAATAAAGCAGCAGATTTGATAGATAAAAATATAAATTTATAATTTACCAAGATGAATTAGAAAATAGCCAGAAGACATTTGGTGATGATAAAATCTGTAAACTTCTTGCCAAGTAAGCTTGAGAATTTTCAATCAAAATTCCACAGCTTATATAAAACACCAGGCATGGTACCACATGCCTGTAGTCTTGGTGTTGTACAAGTGGAGGTACATATAAACTACATTCACACACTAAAATGAAATAGATAAATTCTGATGTAGAGAATAATGTAGGAAGACACAAAAGCTCAACCTATAGCATACACAAATGTACACATATGTGGATATGCATATGTTCATGAGTGCACACACACTTAAAATTTTTAAGTAGGTCACAGATACAAATGTAATCAACATGACTAATTATCTGTGAACACAATAAAATGGTATTTGTATATTTTTTCATTCCTCAATAAGCATGTGTGACAAATTATTATTAGCATTTGACAGAGAAAGCACACATTTTATTTTGTTTTTAAAATTACCACCATAATTAGAAGAATATTACATGAGCTATTACCTAATTTTTGTTTGGATGGCTATTAACTTAAAAACTAAAGGGTAAATGTGATAAAGATGTGATAAAGAGTAGAAATTGATACTTATACAATATTAATGAGGGCATAATGACTCAGCATATGTCTTTCCAAAGAACCATTATTTAATCTTTAAAAAGATAAAATATACATAATAGACAGAACTTATTTGTGTATGTGAGAATATATATGTATATACATATATTCATATGTATACATGTAATAAAAGTCAATGCAAATAGAAGTCATGACTTTGAAAGAGAACAAGAGAAATTCTGAATAGTTAGATGAAAAAATGGAAACAGGAATGATAACATTATATTGTAATCTAAACAAAATAAATAATTTAAAAAATTCTAAATGGATGGACAAATCTGGAAATTACTAAGTAAAAGAGGTATATACACAAGAACAAGCACAGATTTACTTGAAATATAACTATTCAAAGAGAACTTGCTTTTTAAAATCATTGGGTAAGACATTTCAACTTTATTTTTCATGAGTTATCCCATAGAGTGGCAGTTCAAATTCTGCATTAGATGTGGGATCTGTTGGACATGAACTCAAACAATATTTTGCTATATACAGAGGCTGTTACATAAAGATGCCAATGATTTTGAGCTATACTGTACATCTTAATTTTTGATATAGAGCTGAATCAAGGTCTGAAATTATTTTTTATTCTTTGTTTTATTATGAATAAAGTCATATTTTTATCCAGGTATCCCCTTATTCAAACTCCCTTTCCACTCATGTCCCTTCCAGTCACTCTTTCTTCTCCCCATCATTTTATCTTCTCCCCAGCAAGGGTAGGGGCTCCCAAGGACCTAAGGTGCCTTAGCTCAGCATCCACTCCAGGCAGATATGCTTTCCTCACCCCAATATCAAGACTGGGTCAGACATTCCTCTGGAGGGGATGGGCTCGTCTCAAATTATATTTTAAACTAATACATGATATGACAAGTTTGTTTCAAAATGAAAATCTTAACTCTTACTGGAGCAGTCATTCTTTGCACATTTTTAATTAAATGAAGCTTAGTTTTGACTGGCAGGCATATTCTCTATGTATTTGTGATTCTTTCAAATATCTGAATTTGGCAATATTCCTTCAGTTTCTAATGAATGAAATAGTTTGAGGAGTAATGGTATTAATTCTTCTTTGAATGTCTGGTAGAATTCTGCACCGAAACCATCTGGACCAGGGCTTTTATCTTTGGGGAGGCTTTTAATGACAGCTTCAATTTCCTTAAGGGTTATAAGCCTGTTTAGGTAATATATCTAATCTTCATTTAATTTTGGTAGATGGTACCTGTCCAGAAAGCTGTCTATTTCTTCTAGGTTTTTCATTTTTGTGGAATACAGATTTTCAAAGTATGATCTGATAATTCTCTGGATTTCCTGTGGGTCTGTTGTTATGTCCCCCTTTTCATTTCTGATTTTGTTGATTTGAACACACACTCTCTCTCTGTTTTTTGATTAGCTTGGCTAAGGGCTTATCTATCAAATATCAGAAAATAAAAATTAATTCACCCAAGGATTTTTAAGTGTTTTGTGTGTTCATCAAATTCAGGATAGTCAGTTTTCTGTGAAGATTAAGGTTAGGGAAATCTCAAGCTCTGATTTTAAATTTTGATTCATATCCATGATGCATAAATATAAAAATAAATGTTGCACTCATAACTTGAGAGATATATTAATTTTACAGATTTGTTTCTACTTTATTCTCAGTATATAGCAGTAGAATCCTTTTGGATATCAACTTTAAAGAAAAGAAAAGTAACTAAGTTTTATATGTTTGACTTCAACAGAATTGAGAGCTTTATCATGATAAAAATTTTCCTTGTTTTTCTGTTGGCAATTTTTAATTTTATCATGTGGTCTTACAATAACAAACAAAATATAAAGTTATCCTTTCTGTACAAACATACACCAGGCAACATTGTCTAGAAGAACAATTGTAGACATTATAGCTTATGTGGGTGTTTATGTGTTATTTTGTTTGAGACAGGGTAATACTATAAAGTTCTGCTTCTTCTGACACTTTCTGAGTAGAGCAGGTAGGTCTCAAACCATTAGAGATTCATCAGCTTCTGCCTCTACAGTGTTGGGATTAAAGTCTCACACCACCTTACACAGTTGCTTTAGTTTTAAATGCAAATGTTTTCTTTCCATCAAAATTGTGAAATTGATTTTGGTAATTTCTATATGAAAGTATTTGGGGATTTCCTAAGGTTAAGATTCTAAAAGTAAAAGGCTGGAACATATTTATTTTTGTGACATATTTTGGTAATATACTTACATGTGAATTTTGCTTTTAAAAAGAGTTCTACATATTCTAACCATGAGTAAAATCATGCATGTCTGCATTTATATAATGTATGTTTTATTTTTATTAAAAATTATGAAATAAACAGAATACCAGAAACAATTTACAAGGCAACAGACAACCATTTGTTGATAAGGATGGAACAGACTGATTTTTCTCTTATTCACATCATCAATGTAATTTGCATGACAATAGGCCGTAAACTAATATCTCTTCTAATATCTCTTGGTGCTCGTCTAGTTGATGCTTCCACAGTGCACCCTCTTTTGAAGTCTGTTCTTCTCTTCTCTTCCAATAGAGGAAGAGAAGATGGAATATCTACTGTTCAGAGACTGTTACAGGTAGGACTTTTCAGATTTAGAAGTGAAATATTAAAAACACATGAAACTAAAATACAAAATAAATTGACAATTATGGTCTTAAGATAATAACAACTAAATGGTTTTGTAGTACAGGTGTTAAATGAACTCATTTTAAATTGCAATATATTATTATCTCCATTGTAGGTAAAAATTCTAAACAAACTCTGATTTAAAAACACAAAAATATACTATGTCTACTATCATTCACTGTAAGCACTTAAGGAAACTATTTTCAAAATTAAATATAGATGAAGTTTAAAATGAAGAAACTGACATAGCATTTTATTGTATTATGCCAACATCAAAAAAGTGATAAATGCAAAATAAGGTTTTTTCCTAAAGCATTTAAAACCTCGAAACAGTGATAATACTCGAAATGTTGACTTTTCTTAAACCATTCTTGGTTTTGAGCATTTTATTTGATTGTGTACCTTTGACTTTGTGGGGGGTATTACAACTGCATAATTACTGAAAATTTTCAGTTGAACTGCTAACTTGTTACTGATGTTTTACTAATTAAAATTGTATAATTAAATTTGTAAGAAATGTAATTAACCTAAATTTTAGAACAGAGTTGAACCTTCTCATTTGCTCAGAAGCCACAATGACTTAAAGTATTCTTACCAAATTTTGAAAATTAATAAGTTTGAGGATATTTTTCATTATTTTACTCTCTATAAACATGATGATCAACAAAAATGTGGTGCTGTATTTTGTCCTTTGAAAACTTCATACATGGATAAAATGTATTTTAACCATATGTTTTTCAACTCCATAGATACCTTGAGTACCTTTACATTACATCTTTTCAAAAGTGGTATCTTATTTTTCCAAAGTGTAGACTCTCCTTACAAAGCTCTTTATGAAGTTTGAAATCCATGCTAGTTAAAATTAAGACAATATCAGGAGAAATAAAATGTAGTTGAGAATTTCTAGATGTAAAAGGACATAAGAAGATTTTATAGAATAAAATATTTTAAGACTACATAACCAAACTTAACATGATAAATATTTAATCTATGTGTATTATTTTCTTGATTGGTACAACAATTTAAATCCATTATGAGAAACTGTTTTTGAAATATTTCCATATCCTCTTACAGAGTTATAACTCATAATATTAACCATATTTTTATTAATCTTCTATGTGATTACTTTATAATTTTTTAAAAATTATCTACAATATTTACATATTACTGTACTTTTTCTGTGTAAGAAGTGAAATGTTAATATAATCTGAAAATATAAAAGACAAAATGGCCTCAGGAAGTTATATTTATAAATTTTTTATATATTTACATATATTTAGTAAATTTTATATATATATATATAAAATTGAAGAATAGGGAAAGTTAGGTTGAATGGAATTCAGAGCTCATAATTATACAAAAATAACTTGAAATCCTAACACCAAATTATCTACTGAATCCTATTATTTAAACATTCAGAAGAAAAATAACTAGTAAAAGTATTTTAATTTTCATGTTTGAACTTATACATAGCATTCTTTTCAATATTGTTGAAATTTTCTTTTAGAAGTTCAAAATAGATTTCTAACAATACTCTTAGTGTAAGTAACTCCTTGTTAGTTTGATCTATCATGTGGGTATAGTTCAGGTTTAGAATGCTGTCATCTATAACAGTTATTATTGATTTGCTGCATATGTAAAGGATCTATGTGCTTATTGTCCTAGTTCTCCACATAAGACTTCTCTCTGCATTTGTTTTATTACTTTTTTATTAAATTTTTTTCTCCTATTTCATGGATGCCATGCTTTCTCTAGCTTCATGGTAGTTTAAAAGTAATTTTTTAAACTTTCTGTCAGTTCCATTAAGGCACTGCCATTGTTAGGGATGTATTGCTGTGAAAAGACACCATCACCAAAGTACCTCTTATAAAGAAAAACAATTTATTTGGGGTTGACTTACAGTTCAGAGGTTTAACTCATTATTGTCATGATAGGAATCATGGTGACATGCAGGCAGATATAATGCTGGAGAGACAGCTGAGAATATTACAACTGGATTTACAGGTAGTAGGAAGAGACTGTCATGCCAGATGTGGCTTGTGAATCTGAGACCTCAAAACCTGCCCATCTAAATATATATATACATATATATGCAAAACTAAATAGCATATTCTAGTGAAGTTAGGGAGGCCACAGTATTGACAGAAATGCTGAAATACCATCAGTAAAAACTACTTAGAAAGTTTCAGAGAACAACAAAAGTTTTCTCACAACCTGGACTAACATTAGTTTATACCAGCAAATAATTTGACTATGTTCTGCCTAAGTCATTAGAAATTAAGTGAGGTCATACTCGAAGAGAAAGTTAATATTTTGGATGGGAAAGTTTCAACATAGATACTATAGAATGGTTAATACTAATTATCATAATCACATCTATAGTAAAAGACAGAAAAGAAGGGAAATACGATAATCCAGTCTTCATATCCTAGAGTTTAAAACTCTTTTATATTATTCTTGTAAATGGCATATCCCAAGGACTACATACCAAAAGGCAAGGTTTATCACAAGAATGACCTGACTTGCTTGTTGGTCAAGTTTTGTTGTTTTGTGATAACATTTAGGATAAACACCTTAAGAGAAGAAATCTGATTGGATAATGGTTTTAAAAGAGATGGTCTGTCCTGGAGAAAAGGCATGGTAGGAGAAGATTGAGACAGCTGGTCATATTACATCTTCAGTGAGGAAACAGAGAAGGAGGCCAACCGGTGGTCCATCAAAATTTCTTCCCTTACATTTTTGTCCCAGAAATTTTGCCAAATGAATAATACTCTCAATATTCATGGTAGATCTCTTCTCTTTGATTCCATATCATTTATGTAAAAGCTCTCTTGAAATTTTCATTTCAACAGAGATTAATGTCTAACTTCCAATTCAGCCTCATTCAATTTTTCAGTATGTAAATACTGAATGGACAAGTCCTTTTCCAGAGTGTGTTGTAGTAGGTTTTTCCCTGGCCGTTTGGGTAGGGGAGGTTTGTGACCTGGCGCACCAGAGGCGGTTGTAACCTGGTTCGCGCCTGTGGCTTTTGTCCCCCAAAGAAATGAATCACAGGCTTATATCCTTTTAACTGTTTGGCCCATGTCTTAAGCACATTACTAGCTAGTTCTTTCATCTTAAATCAACCCATTTCTGTTCATCTTTCCACCACATGGCCCACAGCCCCTGGCTCACCTGAATTCCTACATGCTGCTTCTCCGGGGATGGAGGGATACTGGTTTAACTCCACCCTTCTTCTCCTACCTGGCTGCCTCTGATTCTCCACCCACAGCACCATAGAAGTGGGTGGAGAATCAGAGGCAGCCAGGTAGGAGAAGAAGGGCCTGAAGTCTGGGACGGTTATGCCTCCTGAGTTCCTTTGATTGTGAAAAGGACCAAAACATTTCTTTATTTACAACACACAGAGAACATTCTCACCACAAGAGTGTATGTGACATGAGTTTGATTCAGGTAACATTGTACATGAAGAATCCAAGGAATAAACTCACATAAAATTTTGCACTTTAACTGTTTGTATCTGCACTATGAACAATCAATCATTTCCAAATTTTCCTCCACCACAAATTTTCGCACACTTTTTTATAGATAAACTAAATAAAGCATTTTATTATAAGACAAGTAATTTTCGAGTAATAGTTGTGAATATTGTATATGAGTGTGTTCTGGAGATCCATTGAGAAGTGATGAGGCAGAATTGATTCACACTTTTATTAAGAGGTAGGACAGGGTAAACTTTTATCATCCTTCTTATTCTGATAATCAAGACTACTATGGTTTTATTGAACATCTTAGTAAAACATTGTTAATGTTTCACTGTGTTTTATTTACTTTTCTAAGGTCTCATTCCACTTTGTTTATGTGATTTGGCTATGTGCCGCCTTTACCAAGAAAATTGAAATGAAAATAACACTAGGCTAAAAGGGTACTTTCCCAAATATTTTTCTTGATGTTACACTAATTTTAACAATGACACTAGGAGAGTGGATATATTTTAACTTGTCCTATAAGTTTTACTAAACAGTTTTTTAAGGGAAATACAAAAAATATCTTTAAAATATGAATATTTATAACTCAAAAATTGATGTTTTTATTATTAGTATTATTAAAATCATGTTTTTATCCATGTATCCACTTGTTCAAACTCCCTTCCCTCTCCCACCTTTCCCAGTCACTCTCTCTTCTCCCCATCTCCTATCTCCTTCCCTAGCAAGGGCAGGAGGTCCCAAGATCCCAAGGTGTCTTACTTCAGCATCCACTGCAGGCAGATCTGCTTTCCTCATCCCAATATCAACACTGGGTCAGGTGTTCCACTGGAGGGAATAGGCCCCAAGGTATACTCCCACCAACACTGAAGGAGTGTTTTCCTTGCTCTGAAATCTCTCCAGTATAGACTATTATCTGTGTCTTTAATCTTAGCCGTTCTGACAGGTGTAAGGTGGTAGGGAGCTCAAAGTTGTTTTGATTTGCATTTCTCTGACGGCTAAAGATGTTGAGCACTTTTTCCAGTGTCTTTCAGCCATTTGTAATTCTTTTGCTGAAAATTCCCTTTTAGTTCTGAACCCCATTTCTTGATTGAGTTATTCAAGGTTTTGGGCTCTAATTTATTTTCTTATTCTGTAGGCTGTCATTTTGTCTTCTTGACTATGTCCTTGTCTTTACAGAAACATCTCAGTTTCAGGTCCCACTTATTGATTGTTATTGTTAGTGTCTGTGCTATTGGTGTTATATTTAGGAAGTCGTTATCTGTGCCAATGTTTTGGAGGATAATTCCCACTTTCTTTTCTATCAAGTTTAGTGTAGCTGGGTTTACTTTGAGGTCTTTGATCCACTTAGATTTGAGTTTTGTGCAGAGTGATAGGCTTGGATCAAATGCATTTTTCTATATACTACCATCCAGCTATGCTAACAACATTTGTAAAAGATACTATCTTTTTTATCCATTGAATATATTTTACCTCTTTGTTGAAGATCAGGAGTTTATAGGTTTTTGAGTTTATGTTGGGATCTTCAAATTGATTTCATTGATCCACAAGTCTGTTTTTATGCCAGTACCAGGCTGTTTTTATTACTGTACAGCTATAGAATAACTTGAAGTTGGGGATAGTGATGCCTCTTGAGTTCCTTTGATTGTGAAAAGTTGTTTTGGCAACCTGGTTTTCCTGTAATTACAAATGAAATTACAGACCTTGTTCTTTCAAGGTCTGTAATATAAAGATAATATAACTCCTAAAATAGGATATGAAAAATTCTCTTAAAGAAATAGAAAAAATACAAACAAAAAATTGGAAGAGATTAAGAAATCTCTGAAAGAAAATTAACCAAATAGAGAAAAAGAAAATAGACAAGTGAAGGAAATGTGTCAAGATTTAAAAAGTAAAATAGAAGCAATAAGTAAAATACAAACTAAAGCAATGCTGAAAATAGAAAACCTGAAGAAATGAACTGGAACTATAGGCATAAGCATAACCAACAGAATTCAAGATATAGAAGAGAAAATCTCTTGAGTATAAGATTCAATAATGAAAATAGATATTTCAGTCAAAGAAAATACTGAAACTAAAAATGTCCTAACACAAAAGGCCCAGGAAATATGAGACACCATGAAAAGACTAAACCTGAGAATAATTGGAATTGAAGAAGAAGAATACAAGCTCAAAGGCGTGGAAAATATACTTAAAGGAATTATAGAAGCTTGTCGAACCTAATGAAAGGAATGCCTATAAAGATACAGGAACACCAAACAGACTACACCCTTCACAAATGTCTGCTTGCCACATAATAATAAAAAACTAAACATACAGAACAAAGAAAAAAGGAGTAAGAGCTTCAAAGGAAAAAGGTCAAGTTACCTAAAAAAGGCTGACCCATCAAAATAACATCAGATTACTCAATAGAAACAATAAAAAGCAAGAGCATCTTGGTCAAATGTTATACAGACACTAAAAGAAAAATGGCTGACAACCCAGACTACTATACTCAGCAAAATTATCAATCACCATAGATGCAGGAAATAAGATATTTTATGAAGAAACCAGATTTAAACAATACCTATCCAAAATTCAGCCATACAGAAATCATTAGAAAGAAAACTCCAACCTACGGAAACGAGATACACCCATTAAACCACAAGCAATGAATAATCTTACAGAAGAAAAACCAAAAGAAGGGAAACACACACAAACACACACACACACACACACACACACACACACACACAAACACACAAACACACACATACACCCTACCACCAAAAATAGCAGGAAGTAACAATCACTGGTCATTAATATTTACAAACATCAATGGACTCAATTCACCTATAAAAGAAACACCCTAACACAATAAATACAAAAACAGAATCCATTCTTCTGCTGCATAAAAGACACACACCTCAACTTCAAAGACCGACACTGGCTCAAAACAAAGGAACATTACCAAACCCTTTTTTTTTGAGGCTACAGTCACCATGATACCCAAGCCATTCAATGATATAACAACGAAAGAGAATTACAGACAAATCTCATTTATGGAAATTGATGCAAAAATACTCAATAAAATACTGGCAAACTGAATTAAAGTACATATCAAATGAATTATCCACCATATTCAAGTAGACTTCATCCCAGAGATACATGGATGGTTCAGAATACAAAAATCTATCAATGCCATTCATCATGTAACCAACCTGAAGAAAAGAAAATGACATGATCTGAAAAAGCATTTGACAATATCCAATACTCCTTCATGATAAAAGTCCTGGAGAGGTTAACAATAACTATACAGAGGATAAGAATCATAAGCATGGCTTATCAAGGGTGGAAATACAAATAAGATTGCTACACCTATATTTTCTTTGTGTTCATCTTTCCCTCTGAATTTTTTTTTCCATCCCTGTATATCCTTATTCAAGGTCCCCTCCCCCTCCCAACACATCTGGTCATTTTTTCCTCTGCAACTCCCCA
>PVIH01017460.1:0-41769 GCA_004025045.1 Sigmodon hispidus | reverse complement strand
AGACATGACACAGGAAAGAGAAAAGGAAGAGGAGGGGAGAAGGGAGAAGGACAAGAAGAAAACCAGAATCAAATCATGCAAATGAGGTTCCTTTTGCCTGGCCTGCCCACTTCTTGGTTGTGAGTCTAGCCTTTAAAGGCTGAGCCATCTCTCCAGCCCAACCTGTCCACTTTTATCAAAACCCCTGGGATACAGAGTACCTCAACTAAGGCCCAGTTATCTGCTAAGCATGTTCACATCTGCTTCTTATGTAGGTTTTCTCGATAAGATAAGATACATAAAAATGCTAAAACTACAATTTTCTTTTGAGAGTATTAACTGCTTAGCAGTGTGGGTGTTCAAAACTGCACTAGTGAGCACTACGAGTGGCAGTGATGCAGACTACACTGTCAGCAGCAGACAGGTCAGAGGCACGGCCTCCTGCTCACTGCCAGGTGCTCATGTGTGGAAATGGCATCAAGAAAGCTTGTAGTTAGGATTTCAACATTCATTAAGTTTACATGGCATCAGGTGAACTGAATAATCAACGTTATCCTTAAGGCATTTTGAGATGCTATTAAAAGCAATTCTTTTATAGCAGAACCACTGAAATAATATATTAAGAAATATAAGAAATGAAGAAAAGCTAATTATGATATTTCCATGCTGCAAGAACAAAATCTACCACTCCTACTGCATCAACAGATTCTGACCAAAAAACCCTTAATAAGCAGTTATCATGCTGATGAATATTTTAGATACATGTTATAATGTTAGTAATTCAAACAAAACAAAAAGACAAGAGTATTTTACTTCTAGATCTTGTAGGGTTTCAACTCTTTCCTCAGATAAATTCCCTGATGACAAACGTGTGATTTAAACTGCCAAGAAATGAAGCTCTGGGGCAGTGCTACACTACACAGGAATGCTGCCTGACCCCACTCCCCCTGCCCCGATCACTGGGCAATAACACACTACATATGTAGACTCAGGGATCAAAGGTCAGCTTAGTCTCTCACCAAGGGGTCAGTCCTGGTCTGGAGTACTCCAGCTTTTGATCACAGCATCCCAGAACTTAGGGTTGACACCCCTTCTAAGGTGACAATTACACTTTTCAAACCAATAATTTCTATGACTAGTCTCCCCAACGCCCAAATTTCAGCTTCAGAGTATCTCATCACTGTAGGTGCCAGTGGCATGAAGCCACTGGATAAGATTCTCAGAGTTCAAGTTGCCTTGACCTAAAATCTCATGCCGCCGGAAGAGCCTGTGCCAGGGTTGCTGCCTTGTTGGGTTTGTGTACTGAGCTGTTCCTCTAACAGGACAGCAGGAGGGTGGGAACACTAAGCACCAACAGCGAACCAGAGTGCCACAACATAAACAGTTTTGAATTCCCAATGCCTCTGATGGCACCAAAGCCCTAGCTGTGTTCCCAAGAGTCAGTCACAGGACACACACCAGGGCTTCAACAACACTTTAAGTGCTATTCAGTATGCTAGAAGGTTCTCAGCTTCAGCCAAATGTTTTATTAAAATATTGTCCTATGATACTGAAAAATAAAACATACACTCTCCCTGCAAGGTTCAATCTGCTGGTGAAAAGATGGTAGAAAGAGGCATAGCAGACAATGGTTACAAACCACAACAGTGACCAGCACAGCAAGACATACACAGCAAGACACACCCAAGGGTACAGTAGAGGCATTTCGAACACAGCCACCTAACTAAAACCCAGGCCCATTCAAAAGGAGGGAATTCATGCTTTGCATTGTAACTTAATTAACCACCAAGGCTGCTGAGGCCATAAACTCTAGAAGGGAGCCCACTACTGACACTTTCCTAAACCAATATAATTTAACAATATTGCCACGTAAACAAGACTTGCACAAAGACATAACTAGCTGATACCCAAAGTAGATGGGGATAAATCTCAAAAGGTTCCACCTGTAGATAAAGAGCTATAGATAATTAATGGCTGCTCAGTGAGAGAGAGTCAATGTTTTCCAGGGATGAGTTCTACAATATGTTATTCAATCCCAAGTGGTCAGCCCTAAATACACATACATATTTAGCAACACTAAATAGACTTGGCAGGTTGTATTTAATCAACATGTGTGTGTGTGTCTGTGTGTGTGTGTGTGTGTGTGTGTGTGTGTGTGTGTGTGAGAGAGAGAGAGAGAGAGAGAGAGAGAGAGAGTCATGAAGGTGAGAGAAAAAAGTTGGGGGGGAAGAGGTGTGAGGTGGGCCTGATGGAAATGTGTAACCATGTGTAACAACCTCAAAAATGGTAATAAATATGTAAATGTTAAAAAGTAAGACAGAAGCTATAACAGGAAGCTGAGTCTGACCCCAGGTACCTGCTTGCTAGGTTACTTTGCCTCCTCCTCTTCTTAACTGAATTTACTTGTCTCTAGAACAGTAAGAACTGCAGACATGGCCTCCTATGGAGTTATACTGAGGAGTGCTTGAGTTAGTTTTAAGTTACTGGAGGGATGGCATGTAGAAGGCTCTGCTCCTGTACATAATACTGTCTTAAAAAAAAATGCCAAAATGCCTTCAATGTGGGATGTTTACAACACTCTAGAACACAAAAGAAAATGCCTGACAGTGCTTTCCTTGAAAGAGGCTTACTGGTTCAGACAGCTGAGGATCCCCAGTGACAGCTGTCTCAGTGAGAGAGGAGACAATGTAGCTAATGGTCCTTCTGCTTAGCAGAGGAGCCAGGCAGGCTAGAGCCTGTCAGCAAGCTCAGAATGGAGCATTTTCAATGCAGTAAGAGCACTTTTTTCTCAAACAATGTGTATTTTACATAGTAAATTATGAATATATTAAACAGGGTCATCTAATACCAAAACAAGTCATCTTCCTACACAACGACCACAATACAAAATAATTTACTATTTACACCAAGGTCCCCTAATACATAAAACCTGCCCAGGGATGAGCACACCACAATGGGCCAGGCCCTTTCCTATCAATTACTAATTAAGAAAACAACTTCACAGCCTGATCTCATGGAGACATCTTCCTTAGGTTTCCTCCTTTCAGATGACTCTAGCCTGTGTCAAGGCGACATAAAACTAGCCAGCACAGTGAGATGGGTGTGAAGACTGGAACAGTAACACTTTGTGGCCAAAATACAGACAAAAATGCAGGACTAAAGACATTTAGTAAAGTGAGGATGAAGAGTACTTATATACTTTTCTTTCCTATCAGTCTCTACCTAGAAATCCCTCCTTAAGCAAACTGGGTACCTAAGATGGCAGCAACATGAAAAATGAGTTGTCATCATACAGTTAGTGGAATACTACATTGTAAATATTTTACAAGGCCTATTGGCTCAGAAACTTCATTCCAATTCCATATAGAAGGCTAGGGCTTCAGTTATGGGAACTGTCATTGAAGACAACCATGGGTCTTTCTACTTTCTAGTATCTTCAATTTCTTTCTTCAGTGTTTTACATTCCAAGATGTTTCTTGTACTGTAAAAGGGATTATTATTATTATTATTATTATTATTATTATTATTATTATTTACATGTTATTAGAATGTAGGAAAGCTTCTGGTTTTGCATGCTACCACTTGGCTAAGGATGTTTATCAGTCAAGAATTTTCTGGCTGTCTTTCCGGTATCTTGTGTATAGAATTTTATCATTTGCAAACAGAGCAGTCTTACTTTGCTTATTCCTATTCCTTTCTTTTCCTTCTCTTATGTCAGTGCTGCAGATAAGACCGGAAGGACTATATTGAAAACAAAACAAAACAACAACAACAACAAAAAACCAGAGACAGTGAAAAGTGGACACCTTCATCCTGTTCCTGACTTTGGTGAATATACTTTGTTTTCCCCCATTTAGCATAATGTTAGGCATAGATTGTATATAAGATTATTTTTTTTAAGATTATGTTTAGAGATTTCTCTATTCCTTGTCCCTAAGGGCTTTTTATCACAAAGGATGTCAAATTTTGTAAAACAAACAAACGACAAACAACCTTTCTATATTTACTGAGATGATCATGTATTGTCTCTAGAGTCCTTTTATGTGAGGTGTTAATTTATTGATTTGTGTATGTTTGAAGCATCCCTGAAACTCTGAAATGAAGCCAACATAATCATAATGTATAGTATCTTGTGTTCTTGAATCCAGTTTACAAGTATGTTATTGAGAATTCTTGCACATGGAGGAGACTGTATGGCAATTCTCTTTTTTATTATAGCCTTATCTGTTTGTGGTAAGGTAATGTAAAAAGAGCTTGGTAGCATTCCTTCCTTTTTTATTTTATAACTTTTCTCAAAATTCTAAACTACTTCTAAATAAGTCGAATTCCTTCATCTTAGTGGATTCTAAAATTTTATATAACTGATTTTCTTTAGCATTCCCCAAGAATATTGTATTGATGCCAGTCCACTGGTCGTCTGATACATTTCTCTTCCAATAAGGACAAATCTCTTAGAGGCAAAGTTCAGAATTTTAAAAACATCAGATTCCTGGCTGTCCCACTTTCTCCTTTACTTCAATAACTTAAGATACAGAATTGCTATGGAACAATCTTTGTACACTGTAAATATGTATTACTCTCATTATAGGGGCTGACTGACCTATAGCTGGGCAGAAAAATACTGGGTAGGGAACCAGACTAGAAGAATGCTGAGAAAAAGGGTAGAGTTAGAGGAGTAGCCAGCCAGACAAGGAGAGGAAACAGGAGGTACCAGATGAAAGGGAGGTAACATCACATGGCAGAATATAGATGAATAAAAATGGGTTAACTAAGTTATAAAAGCTAGTTAGTAACAAGCCTGAGCTATTGACCAACCATTTATAATTAATACTAAGTTTGTGCATTTATTGGGGAGCTGTTACTGCTGCTGAAAACTCTGCTTACAGAGTGAAACTAGCAAAGATCCCATTTTATAAAGAATTGTTTTTCAATTACTCATACCCCATGAAAAGCAATCAATTCAGAACTGAACTACATAAAAGAAACAAAAACCACTGAAGTCAGTGTTCCTAAAATGAGACATAGTATATGACCACTTGGGAAACCTGGTCTTGATAATTATATAGCAAAATACCCTAAATTATACTCAAGTACTAGAAAAATATTATCACTTATTGGAAAAATACACATTTCCCTAGCCTGTACTAGCCTGCCTACATGTATTGTAATCAGTGTGCAGATCACGTCCCCTTCACTGCTTCCCACTGAGTTAAACAAGAGCCATCAGGACTCATTCGGGAAGACAAAAGACTAATACTTTAAAATATTTTCAAGTCTGCCAGAACTAGGAAATCAAAGTTCATTTGACTCTGGGTCTAAATAGTAAGCAGACTCTTGCTTAGTTGACAAATGAGTTTCTATTTACAGTATTTCTTATAAAGTTTTCAGAACAATCATCTTAATGTCAAGACATAGTCTCTGAAGTTTTGCAAGAGAATACATAACAATATAGAATAGTCCGTTTAGCTTCCTGGTTTCAAAATACATTTATAGTGAAAGAGACATGAGAAAGGCTGGCCATTCCACTCATGATCCTGTCTTGGAATGTCTTCTTTCCATCTGCTTGAAACTCCACTAAATGTCTTAGAATAATTAATTTATATTACATATGTTATTACTAGGAGGTAAGAGGATGCCTTAGAAAAATATGGCAAACACAAGTGACAGGATTTTTCCTTGTATTTTGGGAAGACTCCCAACTACAATTACCTATAACATTGTAATTTATAATCACATTTTCACATTTTAGTTTAAAAAAGTACTGTAGTTAACTTTCAAGAAAAGCAAAAGCCAAACTTCAGCAAATTTATAAAAAGGATATTTTAAATAAGGATCATTACACAAGGCTTTAAACTTTTCCTAACTTACCATTCTAATTACATTTAGCACAGAGGTGCTGATTAGACTACTAATCTTCAGTTACATGGCTTCACTGCTACTGAGACTCTCACATTATTCTATTCCTCTGCAACAGATCTGTAGTAGTAGTAACATTTTAACCTCTTAAGCCCCTCTTGGTCCTTTCTCCAGCCTGTGACCCCGTTTTCACAGAAAGTGTTCCAGGTGGGAGCCAGAGAAATATGTCCCCTGCTGTGTGGTAAACAGAGACTGTTTACTGGACAGGATCTCAGAGCTCCTAGAAGACAAGCCTCTGGGTATATCTGTGAAGTCTCCAAGATTGAGGTAATTGAAGCAAGTTACACTTTCACTGAGGATGGCCCCATTTCAAGGGATAGAGCCAGGCTACAGAAAGAAGAAAGGAAGCTGAACACCAATCCTCATCTCTGCTTTCTGACTGCACATATAATCTAACCAGCTCTCTCAGCTCCTGCTGCCATGCCTTTCCCACCACAGTGGGCTGCACCCTCACACTGTCAAACTTGAAGCGCTTTTGTCAAGGATTTGATGACAGCAATGAGATCAGTAACCAACACACCTACAGTTGCCATTAGTTAGCTAGGAGCAGAGGGAACCTTGCCCATCTCTCTTCACTGGTTCACCTATAACGCCAATTTCATGGTTTTTGTACAGCATCCTCTTCCCTGTAGACTGCCTGAGCAATATATACATACCACTGGTTCTTCAGAAACTCAAGGAGAAATCAAACAACAATAAAGTTATATAAAACAAAACCAAAGCCAAGAAATACTAGCTATTCTAAAATTCAAAATCAATTTGAACATTTTATTTAGGATCCATACTTCAAACTGAATACTACAGACTGTTCTGCAAAATGTAGCTGTAATTGTTATTTCTAACTTCAAGTGAATCCCTGTGGAGAATACACACAAAGGCAAGTTCCAATCCTGGCTCTACTGTTTACTTGTTTCTTTACGCCCCAGTTCTTTAATCAGGAGGAGAGGAGTAGTGATTGAGTGCTGAGCTGGGTGCAGACTGTCCAGGTCAGTTGATAAGTGAGTGTATGGTCCACCCTTGGCAGAATATTCCAACTGTTAGAGTGGTTCACATCATCCTTCTACTGCTTTTCTTTCCTTTTTAAAAGACATTATTATTATTGTTTATTATTATAGCGTGCGTGCGTGCGTGCGCGTGCGCGTGTGTGTGTGTGTGTGTGTGTGTGTGTGTGTGTGTGTGTGTGTGTGTGTCCCTGAAGAGGCTAGAAAAGGATGTCAGATCCTCTAGAGCTATAGGATTTAAGGAACTGAACTCAGGTCCTCTGAATGATAAGCAAGAGCTCCTAACCTCTGAGCCATTTCTCCAGCTCCTTTTTTACTTTTCCTTATTTTTATGTTACAAGCTGTGAGACTCATTGTGGTAGTTTGGGGGGGGGGGAAGGCCCCCCATAAGCTCACGGAGAGCAGCACTATTAGAAGGTATGATCTTGTTGGAGGAAGTGTGTCACTGGGGCAGGCTTTGAGATTTCAGATGCTCAAACCAGGCTAGTAGCTAGCTCACTGTCTCTTCCTGCTGACTGTAAATCCAGATGCAGAACTCTCAGCTACCTCTCCAGCACCATGTCTGCCTGCATGCCACCATGCTTCCTACCATAATGACAATAATGGGCTAAGTCTCTGAACTGCAAGCCAGCCCCAGTTAAATGTTTTCCTTTATCAGTTTCTGTGGTCATGGTGTCTCTTTACAAAAACAGAAACCCTAAGACAACCAGAACTGGAATCAATATCAATATTGACCTAATCTAGTTTGCAGACAGTCTCACTTTATGCATATAATATACTTTATGTGGCTAAACAGCATATAGCTTTTCCTAGTAAAGCAGAACACTGCAAGCAAATCTGTGAAGTGTGTAGAAAATTACATGATTCTAGGGTCATCCTTTAAAAAGAAACTCAGCACAAAACTATCTTTATGCAGTAACAAGTATATGTGAGAGATCACCATCTTCCCAACTTTACTGTAACACTGCTGGGCAAATTACACAGGAGAGCAACAGTTAGGGTGCACAAGCCAGTGCCCATATCCACATACTGGCCCATGGCTAGTGATTTAGTAGGAGACACATACCAGGAGCACACAGGATACAAGGCCACAGTGGAGAGCATATGAAAACAAATATGGAGATTGGAGCTGTGAGATTATACTTGTTGATTAGCCATTATCAAGAGTAGCCTGGACAATCAAATGTCTTCTTTCCTCACAGACCCTCAAATTGGCTTAGGGTTCTGGCTGCAATTTCATCTCTTCCTTTCTGTGTTCTTTAGTGTGTAAGTGTTAAAGTGGGGGAAACAGTCATGTCCATCCACAGGTAAAGAACTGGAGAAGAGGGCTCAGCTTCAATCACTCAACCTTCTCTACTCAGAAATACTTCCTAACACACATAAAGCAGATCCATTTTCACCACTGCTTCTCATGCTATGCACTCTCATCCCACATCTATGCTACAAACCTAGAGAGCCAAGGAAGGGACCTGGTAAGACTTAGGTGGGATCTACTGTTTGGGTTCTTTTTTCTGGGGACCTCTAATTTTATTCTCTCCTCTTCTAGATTTCCTTTGTTTGGGGTATGTTGAGGTTTGTCGAGGATAAGGTTGATATAAAATCCCAAGAGTGAATAAGTTACAGTGTGCTAAGAGTGTAGAGGAACAAATTAGTCTTAGTCTTCCCTATAAAGGATACAAAATTGTGAAATTCAATCTTCAGAAGAAAGGCCCTGCAGTTCTCCTAAATTATAGTTCCTTATTTCTTTCTTTAATGAAATTTAATCGAGCCTTAATGAATTAAAAGAAAAATTCCTCATTTTTCTACCCCAGCTTAGTTTCATGTTGCTGTCTGTGATGTAATTCATACTGTTGATATCATTTCTGACCTATAAAATTGGCTGTGTTATAACTATCTTCTATACTTCAACTGTAAATAAACTATTGTGGCTGTGAAAAGAAAAAAATAAATAAATAACAATAAAATTAGCCTAGAGGGCCAGGGAAGTGCTTTAGAAATCTGACAAGGGGCTGATGAGAAGGCTCAAGAGCCCTCACTAATATATAAAAGCTATAAACAAACAAACAACCTGATAGGAACTAGAAACCCTCATAAAAATAAATAAGCCTAATAGGAACTAGAGATCCTCTGACTTTAGAAAGTGATATGTACACAGTACAGTAGATGTCACTGCTGCAGAGGAATGACCAGTTCCCTATGGGTCTAGCATGTGTCTTTAGATGGCCTTAAGAGTCTTAACTATATAGTTTTATCATTAAGCATGTCATAATCTACAAGCTCTGAAATGCAGTCTAACAATCCTGAGCCAAGCCTTTATAAGGTCAGATTCATCAGTGCAGTTTTCAGTGAGTGTCCCCAGCACACCTACCTACTCTGGCAGTTCACGCAACTATCACTCCATATCTTGTAAAAGTGTGGTGATATAGTGTATATTTAATAAAGCTTGTCTCAAAATCAGAGGACAGAGTCAAGCAAAGGTTAGGGAGTGGTGACCTAGACCTTTAATCCCAATTAATTAGACACAGAGATCCTTTAGATCTCTAAAAGTTCAAGGGCAAACAGAGCCAGGCAATGGTGGCACATACTTACAATCTTCCTGTTAGGGAACTTGAAGGAGGAAGCAAGAGAGCTGGACAGAGAAAGAGGAGGCTTAAGTTTTCCCTTCACCTGTGCTCCCTCCTTTTCCACCGAGGACTCACTCATCTGAGAATTCGTGGAGACACAATCTACCCTTTCTGGCCTAAGCAGTTGGCTAGGATGTGTCTTGTTCTCTTGTCTCTCTGATATTTCAGCTTTTCCTCAATTATTTGGCTCTTTTTTTTTTTTTTTTAATTATAATACCAAATAGAATTTGTGCAATACAGAAGTATTTCTTTCTAAAAGACACATGTTTAAACAAGAGGTGTGGTTAGACCTCTTCTGTTACAAAGCTTGCCAGGGAGGGGTGGGGGGAGGCTGAAGAAGATGGCTGAGTACCTGTTTCTAGCCTATGCAGCCACTGTGGGGAAATACACTGCTCAGAATGAACAAAGCACAAGAGGGAAATTTTGAAAATGCTTTTAAAATTAAAGAGCCAAGTTTAATCTCTCCACACATATAAAGTGCTTTTGAGTACACACACACAAATGTGTGGCCTTGTCCCACAAACAGCAACTGTGTAGAAAAGAGAGGAAGCAGATAGCTGGTCTTGACAAATAATTATGTATTTATTATTCAAAAGGAACTATACTATAAAACAAACTAAACTAAACCAAAAACCAGGAATTTGGTATGAACAGAAATAAAAGGTTCATAATGAAAAGTCTTTGCTTGTTTAGGCCTGGTTATATTTTGGTGGCATTGTGGTTTGTCCACAGGCATATCATGCTCCCTTCCACAGCAGCCCTAGAGAACCTGGAGACAAGGCAGTGCAGTGGACTGGAGCAATGCCTGGCAAGTCATCATTTCATCACCTCTCACAGTCTGCTACACATAGGGCTTCTTCACCTATCAACATCTATACTGTACAATAGATAAGAAAAACATGGAGAGGCAGTTTCACTTACATGGTTAATGAAGAGACTCTTGCGTTTTTCTCTCACTGTGAAGACAAAAGAGACAAAAATGTTACATGCTTGCAATCCCTGTAGGTTTCTGAGGAATGAGTCTCTTTGCCATGGTCCTATCCTCCTATCAACCAAGGTTCCTAGTTACTCATTTACCAAATGTATGTGTGAAGAAGCCACAGAAATGCAGATCTAAACTTGATTGACAGAAGTCAATAAATACATAGCTACTTAATGCCATAATAACTGTAGCTAAAATCAATAGAAGAGAGATTTCATTACTTCAATGAAGTATTAGTAAATCTCATGAAAATTATATGCATTCAATAGTTTATGGTAATTAAGAGAATTACTACTAACCCAAATGGTCTTTATAGATCCACATTGTATGAATGAATTATTAGTGACCACAAAGCCATGGAACAAAAGTGCTCTCCAGTGGAAAACACTTGCTTCCTGTGGAGGTACTGGGAATAGGCCTGAGGTTGTGTAAGAGGCTCCAAGAAGCACTTGCAGCTTCCTCCATCAGGGAGGTAGGTAGATAGGTGACCCTCCCCATAATAAATGATATTGTATACAGCCTTGTCTGCACATACTGGCCTGCACTGTAAGGGTTAAACTTCAGTTTTTGTAAGAATAGGCATCCTTCAGCCTCAGAAACCAGGATGCCAGAGAACACAGAGAAACTTGTGATAAATTGTCACCATATCTTGTGTTGTCCTTTCTAAAAACTAGCTCTTCTGGGTACACATTAGTCCATCAATTCACTAAGTAGTTCCCTATAGAGGCTACGAAGGACAGAGTTCTGCAAGGAGAAAGCACTAACTCAAGGTAGTGCAAAGTCAGTTTACTTTCTGAGCAAGCATTTCTCCTGTAGTCTGTACCTCCAAAGCCCTCTAGCTAATAAGCCGGAGAACTTGGAGTTTTCTACCCTTTACTTATAGCTCTAGATTCTTAAGGAAACACTTGCTTTTCCCTAGAAATCTATCTTTGGTGCCTCGCATGTAGCTGAGGCAGAGCCCTGGCCTAGCAAGCAAAGAGGCCTTGTTCTTACACACTTGTGAATGAAAACTTTAAAGAAAGAAACTGAAGATAACAGAAGGCAGAAAGACCTCCCACGTTCATGGACGGGCAGGCATCAATATTATGAAAATGGCATTCCAACTAAAAGCAATTTACATATCCAATACAATCCCTACCAAAATTCCAATGAAGGGTCAGGCATGGTGGCACATGCCTATAATTGAAGCATCCCAGAGTCAGAGACAGGTGGATCTCTTGAGTTAGAGACCAGTCTGAGCTATATTGTGAAACTTTGCCTCAAAACAAACCCAATGCAATTCTTCACAAAAATTGAAAAAGAAACCTTAAAAATAATATGGAAACACAAAAGATTCAAAGTAGATCAAAAGATCCTGAAGTATGAAAACACTGCTAGAGGTATCACCATCAAGATTTCAAGTTATACTACCAGAGCATAACTTGAAAAAAGCAGGGTGGTACTGGCAATAAAGAGAAACACAATATTAATAGATCAGAACTGAACACCCATATATAAGCCTATACTCATATAGCCTCATATAACTGATTTTTTGATAAATAGGTCAAAACTATACATTGGAGAAAAGACAGCATCTACAAATGGTACTGATTGAACTGTTTAGCTATCTGCAGAATGAAATTAGATCCTTATCTCACACCCTGCACAGAACTCAACTTTAAACAGATCAAGGACCTGAACCTAAGACTGGATACCCTGACTCTGTGAGAGAAGAAAATATGGGATATGCTTCATCTTACAGGACTAGAAAAGGGCATTCTAAACAGTACTTTGGGGGCTGGAGAGATGGCTCAGAGGTTGAGAGCACTGACTGTTCTTCCAGGGGTCCTGAGTTCAATTCCCAGTAACTACATGGTGGCTCACAGCCATCTGTGGCAACATCTGGTACCCTCTTCTGTATACTGTATACATAATGGATGAATGTTTAATTTAAAAAACAAAACAAAACAAAAAAACAGTACTCTGGTAATACAGGCTTCAAGACCAACAGCTGATAATTGAGACCTCATGCAGCTTAAAAGCTCCTGTACCACAAAGCACATTATAAAGCAAGAGAAAAGACAGGCTACAGAATGGGGGGGGGGGGGGAGAGGAGATCAGCTATATGTCTGACAGAGGATTAATTTCTACAATATGAAAAAACTTCAAAAAACTAAATGTCAAGAAGAAACCCAATTAAAAAGTGGGCTTTGGAACTAATTAGAGTTCTCAAAAGATAAAATACAAAATGCTGAGAAATATATATATATTTTAATGTTCAACACCATTCAACAGCCATTACGGAAATGTAAATTAAAATTTATTTGAAATTTCACCTTACTCTGATCAGAATGCCTAAGACCAAAAAGAACAAATGACAACAGGTGTTGGTTTGGATATGGGGTTGGGGGATAGTCAATGCTGGTATGATTAGAAACTAGTACAGTCACTATGGAAATCAGTGTGGTGGTTCCTCAAAAAGCTAGAGACCTATCACATGACCTATCTATCTATCTATCTATCTATCTATCCTCTCTTGCCCCCCGCACCAAACACACATCCAAGAGAACTCTATATATAGATATCTGATTATCCATGTTCTCTGAAGCTTTACTCACAATAGCCAGGAAAAGGAAACCATGTTCAGGACTCAATAAAGTGTTATGATTTTACAATATATTATCATTCATAATAGTTTTCTAATAAGAAAAAATAAATTATAAATTTTGCAGGTAAATGGATAAATCTGGATCATTCTGACAGAGGTAACCTAGACCCAGAAAGACAAATGCTAAATATTCTTTCTAATATGTGGATTCTAGTTTTAAATTTTACATATGTATATTTAAACTGGAGTGCTCACAGAGGTCAGGAAAGTAATAGAGGATCATGAAGGTGGAGGACGCTTTAAGAGAAGGGAAACACAACACAGGTAGTGTGTAAAAAGAGAAAATAATGAGACAAATTAATGGAGTGGGGGTGGAAAGTAGAGCAAAGGGGGGAACATGGGAGGAGTAGCTTACACTAAAGGCCTCTTGAAGTTACATAGAAACCTAGTAATTTAGAATAAGTAACAGTGTAAATGAACTCATCCAAACCAGAGGGAGACAACACCTCTACAATACAGACAGCTAGGTCCCTCATTCTAGCAAGTAACCTCCCCCCCTTGACTTGTTTGCCAGTGGGCTCCCACAGACCCCTAAACCCTATAGTTGCACTGCTCTTGGTTACTACTCAGATCTTGATGGTAATATCCTCTTCTGCCTAGGAATGAAGGGACATCTAGACACAAGATCACAGAATGACTTTATGGAAAAATCCAGTATAGCTCAGTTATTCTTTGGTGTTTGTTAAAATTCAGGGACTGCCAACTGGCTCAGTAGGAAAGGTGTTGCAAGCTTGATGGTCAGACTTGGTCGACAGAAGGAGAGAACAGTCTCTCTCAAGCTGGCCTCTTGACCTCCATGTACATGCCCAGGGACACGTATGCTCCTAGACCTGCCCTGCTCTTTCTTGGAATAAGACAACTTCAGCTCAATTTTTTCATGACTAGACATGAAAAATGAGGTTTTCCCTTTCCATTTATTTTGAGAGAGCCTTTAATGGCAAGTGCTAGCCACTACTCAACCACAGAATATTGAGACTAGAAGTATCAGACACCCCCCAACCCAGTTTAATAATCTTCCTTGGAAATTTAAAAGCATCTGAAGTACAGTGATGTGAGGTGACAGATGAGGGAGGTGAGGGTACCAGCCTGAGATGGGATGGTTTATAGGAGCAGCACCAGCACTGGTTACTATGGAACCAGGGAAAATTGAGTTCTACTGGAACAGGATGATGGCCAGGCCTTTGACTCTGTACAGAATCACAATGTTTTTCATTTGCTTGTTTGTTTGTTTTAAAGTAGACTTGATTGTGGAGATAATATAGCTAATGTAGATTATAAAAATATGGCAGAGGCAAGTAGATTTCAGCTGGAAGATAGTCTGGTTACTCAGTGAATTCTAGGATAGCCAGTACAGTGCAACACACTAAGACCCTGTTTCTAACAAAAACAAACTAAAAACAACAACAACAAAAACAAAAACAAAAACCAGAAACAAGCCAAGAGTGATGGTGCATATTTTTAATCCCAACACTCACTCCATCCCTGTGAGTTCAAGGCCAGCCTGGTCTACATAGCAAGTTTCAGGACAGCTGGCGCCATAGAGAAAGACCTAGTCTCAAAAACAAAAGCAAAAACAAAATGAAAGTTTTGTTTCCCCAAGGATAGCTTAGATCAGGCTTTAAGAAAGTCAATTAAAAGTTCTAGGTATCTATTCACAGAATAAATTTGACTAATACATAAAGTAGAGGAGTGAATCTTTTACTTAAGGCAAACTATAACTAGTGCTGCCAGGAGTGGTACTACATGTTATTAATCTTAGCACTCAAGGAAGAGAACAGAGGCATAAAAAGACATATTTCAGCAAACATACATACACACAAACAACAACAAATAAACAACATCAACAACAGAAAACCCACATCAAAACACAACTAGTGAGCCCTAGTTTGGAGTGTATACCCAACTTACTCTTTGTTGAGCTAGTAACTTGACCAAGGGTCAAGAACACAATGACCAGGACACAAAGTGTACTGACGGAGGATGTCAGCCCACACTTCCCAGCCCTGGGCAAGGCATCCTGGTGAGGTCATTCTTAAGGCCGCAGGAAGGGAGGTTGAACTGTAAGCAGACTCTTGAGAATTGGGACATGCTGTACAATCAAGAGGAGATAAAATGAGCAGTAGGAGACAAGGGGTGAGCAGGACAATATCACAGGTATGTACAGTCAGGAGACAGGGGGTGAGCAGGACAATATCACAGACATGTACAGTCAGGAGACAGGGGTGAGCAGGACAATATCACAGATATGTACAGTCAGGAGACAGGGGGTGAGCAGGACAATATCACAGATATGTACAGTCAGGAGACAGGGGGTGAGCAGGACAATATCACAGACATGTACAGTCAGGAGACAGGGGGTGAGCAGGACAATATCACAGACATGTACAGTCAGGAGACAAGGGTGAGCAGGACAATATCACAGATATGTACAGTCAGGAGACGGGGTGAGCAGGACAATATCACAGATATGTACAGTCAGGAGACAGGGGTGAGCAGGACAATATCACAGATATGTACAGTCAGGAGACAGGGGTAAGCAGGACAATATTATAGATATGTACAGTCAGGAGACAAGGGGTAAGCAGGATAATTTTGGAGGTGTATACAGTCAGAGGCGACAACTGCAGGACAGAGTATGAAGTCAGCAGGACACAGCAAAAAAGTATCCATCAGCTTGTTTCTATGGAGAATACTTAGGGCCAAAGGATTTCTTCAGAAGCACAGAAATGTCAGCTAACTATAATCTAGAAGCCATTTCTCATAATAAAGGCATATTTATGTAGAAAATTTAAAAGATGTAATGTACTATTTAAAAAATGTTAAAAATGGTACACATAAAAAGTAAAGCTTGGGAAATACACACCAAGAAAACAAAGCATAACAATCCCAACATATATTCAAGTCTCTTTCTTGTATTTAGAGATACTTTTGGAAATGGCTACTTTTCTCCATGAATGCAAATGTACATGTACTTACATATAAACACACCAATAGAAACATGTCTATTTCTGCACTGTCAGCATTTTCATTTTTTAAAATATAGATGTACTTTGTCATATGTATTATGTTTTCCCTACTTGGTTCCATTTTTAGGTAATTTTCTTCACTATTTTATTTTTCCAAACTGTTTCATTATGCAGCCTAGGTTGATCCTGACTCTTAATCTTCCTGCCTCAGCCCCTTGAGTACAGGGATCAGGCACATAACACCATGCCCAGTCTCTCTACTGCTTTCCTAAGTTCACTTGCGCTGTTGAGATGCTCGTGACTTCACACACACACTGAAACATCTGAGCCAGCCAAGTCACTAGAACAGCATTCTGAACAAGGTAGAGGTGTGGCAGTATTTTGATGCCTCGTGGGAGAGTTAAGGTATTGGCTGGGTATATTACTCAAGAACACTGGAGCCATCTTATAGACCTGACCTATTTATTGATTGCCTCCAAGATGTTCAGAAGCAACTCTTAAATGGATGGTCCAAGACTAATCTATCTGTAGTAAGAAACCTGGAGGTACAAAGATGGAAGGAGCAGGTAAGCCAAGACACTACCTCCCACTCTCAGCAGCCCAGCCCCTTTCCTCTCAGATCCTGTGTCCTGGTGTTGAATGGACAGCAGGATTCTAAAACCAAGACCAGTTGAGAGGATGGCAGAGCCCCAGCCAAAAACAGAAACTCAATGTAATGAGCCATGGGCTTCAGTTTATCTAGATTGTGGTACTATTCTGGGTACTATGCTTGGAGTCCTAGCAGACTATTCTTCCATTTTTCTTAGTCTCACTAGAGTTATAACTTCACTGGAAAGATGAGAAACATCTTCAGGGAATGAAGAGAGTCCAGTAGTTAGAAGATCTTACTGAGAACTCGAGTCAGGTAATCAGGACCTACATGGGGAGCACAATACAACTGCCAGCTATAGCAAGATCCAATGCCTCTGGCCTCCAAGGACTTCTGCCATGTACACAGAGAGGGGGAGGAGGGAGAGAGGGGGAGAGGGAGAGGGAGAGAGTACGCACTGTCCCATCCCTGCCCAAGACAAGAGATCTAGCTATCCTGGAACTCACTATGTAGAGCTGGCAGAAAACTCACAGAGATCTACCTGTTTCTGCCTTCTGAGTGCCAGGTTAAGGCATGTGCCACTATCCTTAGCTTCCAGCTATTCTAGCTGTCCCATATCAATTATTTTAGCAGCTTACTAGATGTCAACAGATAGGTGATCAAATGCATATTTAATGTAAGGCAGACTACTAACGAATGAAACACAAAGAGGGCTGGTTGACAAATTAATAGGGGGAGTTGAAGGTGTTCTGAGATGAAAAATAATTAGATATTACTACTGACCAACACACCAAGGGGCTGTCTACCAACAACAGAATGGGGCTGTGATGGTAAGGGCAGGGAACACTAAGTTCTTAACCACTGCTCCTAGGACAGCTTAGGCTATGGTAAAAGCAGAGTAAGAAAAGCTCACTCTGATTCTAACTGATTGCATCTGCATTTGGACTATGTACACAACTCTGTCAAACATAGACTGAAAAGTCCAAGTGCTCAAAATAAGGCAATGTTCAAAAGAAGAACAGACCACAGCACCTAAAGAAAGTATCCCTTCACAGACCTGGCCTGACCAAAAAACTCCACCTTTCTCCACCCCATTCCATACCCTTTTTCCTATAGCTCAAGGGATAATTGCAGGTGAAGAGTTGGACAGCTTCGTCACACTCAATTTAGAATGGGAAGAGAGAATGCAAACTTACTACTTGGACAAAAAAAATGCCTGTGTCCTCCTGCCTCTAACACAGTGGTTCTCAGCCTTCCTAATGCTGGGACCCTTTAATAGAGTAGCTCATGTTGTGTGACCCCAACCATAAAATTATTTTCACTGCTACGTCATAACTCTAATTTTGCTACTGTTATGAGCTATAATGTAAATATCTGATAAGTCAGATGTCAGATATTCAACCCCTGTGAAATGGTCAGTATGCTCCTCTCAAGCCAACAGGTTAAGAACCACTACTCTAAAGAATGGCTAATCCCTTTAAGTAAAGCTAGAGGATGAAGAAGAAAGTGAAATGACTACATAAAGCCACTGCCCAGTAGCTTGGCTACTAAGGATGAAGTAAGATTCCTGCTGCCTTTACCCTTTCACTCCTTTCTTTATAAGCTTCCTACACCCTGTGTGGCATACTTAGAAAGAGTAAACTGAGGAAGCAAGACAATCTGTTCTTAAGCAATAGGTCAGAGAGAAGACAAACAGTCTTTCATCTATAAAGTAGAGCTTTTGGCTAGGTAGCACATACCTGTAATTTCAGTACTGAGACTGAGGCAGGAGAACAGCTTTATCCAAGGCTAGTCTGGGATACAAAAGGAGACCTTGTCTCAAATATCAAAAACCAAAAAGTTTACTCTGAATAATTTGAGATCCAATGTGAAGTAAAAACAACATCATAGAAAGTCACACAGGTGACCTCTTGACACATGAGATCTTAAAGGACTGCTAATAGCAGAGCATGCCTGGGAGCATGGGAGATGAAGCAGAGAGAGGCCATTGGGACAAAGACAGAGCTGGCTAGGAAATCTAGTTTGGTGTTCTTTTATACAGATGAGTGATTATGGTTAATAATACTGTATTGAATAATTAAACATAGCCAGAAGAGAGGATTGCCAGTGTTCTTAAGACAAAAAGAAGGGAGGGAGGGAGGGAGGGAGGGAGGGAAGGAGGGAGGGAGGGAGGGATGAAGGAAAAAAGGAAAAGATAATGCCTAGCAACCTATAGTTCCTAACTTGACCAGTACCTAGCAGAGACAAATATCATGTTGTTTCCCCAAAATGATGTACACTATCGGATGCTAACAAAACTTTTAGAAGTTTTAATTAGAGGTAAACTCAAAAACGTCAGGACCAGTGGCATTTGCCTACAATTCCAGCTACTTAGTAGGCAAAGAGGGAGAATCCTCTGAGCCCAAAGTTCAGAGACCACCCTGAATACCACAACAGAGTTCTCAAAATGAAAAGTGTGGAGTGGAGAGTACAACTTAAGTGCACTGAGTGTGTAGATGTATAAAACTGCTACGGAATAAATAAATTAGAAAAATTTTATTTTGTCACACAATAACTCAGTGCTGGAAGAGAGTAAAGGTCTTCAGCTCAGGTGTTCAAAGAGCTAAAATGGCTATAGATTAGTGGTATGACTGAGGGCTGAGGAGAGACAGCCACCCTGAAAACAGGCTGCATAATCTGTTCATCCCATGCATAGTGGTTCTCAACCCTTTAATACAGTTCCTCACGTTGTGGTGACCCCCCAACAATAAAATTCACAACTATAACTCTCTACTATTATAAATTGTAATGAAAATATCTGATCTATGACCCACAAAGGGGTCATGACTCACAGGTTGAGAACCACTGCTCTAGAGGTGGGGCAAACCTTGACCCAACAAAGGCTCCAGTCAGGACCATACTCTCAGTCGCTGAAAAATTCCAAGACAGAGACAGGCTCCAAGGGAAGAGTCCCGGAGAAGATGACACAGAACCATGGAGGAAACAGGCTAACACAGCCTGGCAACATGTGGGACAATTGTCCTAAGCAGCCATTTATGAAAAGAAGAGCAATGGCAGCCTTAAGTTTTCTGTAGCAAGCTGTTCAAAGTCAGTTCATAAAATAAACAACCAATTCTCTTACAACAACTTCACTCAAAAATAAGTCATTAAAGTTGCCAAGATTATTATGTGAATTTAAAAAAAACAAAGAACCCTACATGGTAAATCAGTGAGAACTATCTTTAGGCTCTGTCTAAAGAAAGAAAGAAGTTGTGGCAGTAAGGGCCAAAGAAGAGAAATGTCCCCATGAAGCCCAGGCCTAGGCAGCAGCCTAAATGAAAAGAACAGTTTCTGGAAGAAGTAATTTGTCCTTTTGTTTGAAATATAAAACTCAATTATGTCTGCATGTGGAGTGGAGGGTCAGTGGTATCCTCATTTTCACCAAAGTCCCACCCCTACCCCCACTTTTTGTTTTGTTTGTAATATCCTACACATCTCAGCATCTTCCTATTTATCATGGGCAAAATTTGGGGTAGATTTTTTTAAACCTAATTTATTCAAAGCTTCCTTCACAAGTATTGGGTATTTACTGAATGATTTTTTTTTTTTGGTTACTCTTCGATACTTTTTTTTTAAAACTGTGCCAAAGATTTCAAGTGGCCTGCTTGAAAACCAACCATATTGCATCAACACTGTACCTGCCAAAGCTGGCACCAACCGCTACTAAGGCCCTTTTAATTCTCATACTTGAACTACTGTCATAGACATGTTTGCCTTCTTCGCAGTCGCTTTAGGATCTAAATGACAGACATCAATCTGTTCAGAACTAAGGGTAGAATCTGCAGGTCTTCCTCTATGCCAAATAGACCCTGGTCATCTTGTCATTACTTCTTTTCTACAGGTGTCTAGGAAGACTTATGAAAACTGGGTTTGCAATTATCTTCCCTCGCCTTTGAAGTCAATGGCCAGAAAACAGTTAAGTAAGCCGGGGGCTAAGCAAAGATAATGCTTTGCTGCAGGAAAAATCCTACACATACCTGGGATAGACTCCAAGGGTTCTAACACTTTTAGAATGAGTTAGTTACTCAAAGTCTGGCTCAAATAAACAAACATATAGATCAACCTAAGTAAATATATCTGCTTCTCACGTGTAGGCTTAATTGAGCTCTTAAGTGACAAGACAAAGACAGTTAGCTTTCAATTGTTTAGATTTTTGTTTTGTTTTCCTTGTCTGACTAGTAACACATCTGATCTTTGAGAACTTACATAAATATCATGTCTTAAACTTTAAAACCTACAGTGAAATTTCTGACTCAATTAACTCCCATTATCAAGTGTATGTAAGCAGAGGTAACCCAGCAAACTGGCAAAATGAAGACAGTCGCTTCAAATGAGAAATTCTGAAAATGAAACTCATTATCAAAGAATAAACAAAGGGAATCACCATTACAGACGTACTTCATGGTCACTAAAGGGAACTCAACCAAATACTGAAAAACATCAAATCCCAGCAGTGTCTATGTTTAGGCTAACTATATTTTTAAAAGCCAATTAAGTAGTAACTTACCGTCTGTCTGAGATTTGCTGAGGAATATTGTGCTGGCCCGAGGATGGTCTGAAGGGTTGAATTCCATGTTCAAATCTTTAAAGAAAGGAAGAGTAAATAAATAACATGCCGATAACTAAGTGGAACCATGATTAATTTTCTGTTAACCAAATTATTAGAAAATTAATGACTGTGGAACCAGTTTCTGTGTTAGTAGATTTTTTTGGTTCCACTAAGCAGTGGAGAACAAGCAGGGGTGGGGGAAGGTGGTGGTGGTGGCGGTATGGATTCACAGGGTAGGGTGGATATCTGAGATGCTCCACAGGAGATCTAACAGACTGAAACACCATCATCCTTTGAAAAGTCTGCTCTGCACCGAGGGGGCCACCAAAGGGTGGGGCTGACTACTACACACAATTCTGTGGACACTCTACACCTATGTCACTGCATATGCCCATTGGTAGTGTTTGAAAGACAAACTAAATAGGGGTCAGGTGGGGCTCTGATGTGGACATGGCAGGTGTACTATCTGATCCATACTTAAAAGAAAAATTAGGTCAACATATAGCAATCACAAGATTGTCACAATTAGCTAACATGGGAAAGGGGGGCATCCTTATTTTCAGCTTCTGTGGAGAATCAAACCAGCTGATGCCATGAGGCCCTTCAGAAGTGACAGAGGCTACAAGTCCCTTGCTGCAGTCCCTATGCTGCCTTCCCATTCCTACGGACATTTGGTTTTGTAGTCCCAGCCTTAGAACAATCTCTAAGGATCAGGGGCTTCTCTATTTAGTTCTACAACTTAGTATTCCACTAGAAAACTTCCCCAGGCTAAGTTAAACAATAACAAAAGAACAGCCTGACTTGGGGGGGAGGGAGAAGATGGGTAAAAAAAAAAGCAGGAAAAGTAAATTCAGACAGAAAGAAAAGATAAAAATTTCTGAAAGCCTGAGTGGTATTCAGCTCCACTTACAGAACCAGAAAGAAACTATTTGTGATTAAATCATTCCAACAAAATTTCCAAGATCCCAACCAATACCAATGAGCTTTAACCACCAATGAGCTAAAGATAAAAGGAGAGAAAAACAGGAAGGTCAAAAAAGATGATGGAGACAACACTTAGTGCTTATTCACACAGGAGCTGACATGTTCTGGGCATGAATGGGAGGCAAGTTCTTACACATAAACACTTTCTAACTGCTCACCAGATTTGATTAAAGAAAGTCGGAAAAGATGTCTCTGAGGTTAAAGTACATGCTGGCAATCAAGAGGGCTATACTTTGAACCCTTAGAACCCACCTAAATGCTGAGTAGGCATGTGGAACTCATCTATAATTTCAGTCTCTGGAGGAGACAGGGTTTTATCAGTGAGTTACAGGCTTTACTGAAAGATTATGTCTCCAAGAAAAGGTGTGACAGATCAAGGAATAGGGTACCATGTGCATGCACACACATTTGCATCTGCCCAGACAATACACCCATGCATCTGTACACCTGTGCTCACACACATACATACCACACACATAAATGAAAACAAGTAAAAGAAAAGCAATCACGGGCAGATTCTCAACTTCTGCTTCACTATGCTGTATTTCAGTTTCCTTAAAAGGAGGCTTGCTGGGAAGAAGACAGGAAAGGAAGACATAATCTTTCAAACCTGCTTCAACTTCAACTAAATAGTCTGATACAAGGAAGTCTGTGAGGTTTCCTGTTCAAGCTAGGATATGCTACTTAAAAAGGGGGGAGGGTGTGGTAACAAGTATCTGTTACTTAATGTTTATGAGGATCTCTATCATAACAAGGATGACAGCAAATATGTATTCCTACCCACAAATAACTTCCAGAAAGCTTCACACAAAGTCACCACAGAACGGTGTCAACTAGAAGAGAAGGTGCATGTGCTGTCCTGGACACTGTCAAAATCTCATATATTCAGACCCGTAATACTCCACCTAGACACATCTATCAGACCAGTTTAACTCTCCTTTACCATTAAAACACAGAAGGGGTTGCTAGAAAACACAAGCAAACACCTAATACTTTCTCACTGGTAGCCAGAACTACAGACTGCCAGGTCTTTTCAAATGGAAAACTTGTTTCTATATCCTAGACAGTGCCCTTGAAGGCAAGGCTGATCAGGATTCTTTGCTTTAGAACTAAAAATGGGGCCACCACAGATTGAAAGTACTTCCAAAAAGAGCATATGCATGCTAGGTTTCAGTCAGCCTAGACAATATATATGTCTACCCACCACTAAAATCCATCAAGAGTACCATATCAACACAAAACCAGACACACTTATGTCACCAGTCAGGAAGCAGTATGAGACACTGGAGAATATGCACAGGCATAGAAAATACCCAATACCTAGGATTATCTGATTTCCTCTAAATAATGCAGGTGAACAATTTTTGCTAGTCCAAATGAGCACACTTTATAAACATAATCTTAAAATTTTATTTTACAATGGCCTGGGGGAACTAACTTGGCCCCAGAGCAGGCTGCTGTCCAGCATTGCTGGCTCTTCTCAAGAGATGCAGGGGCTCTCCTTAATGTGACACTGATCTTTTCTCTATGGAGGCTGGCATGCAACCACCAAAATTAGTCTCCTCACCAGCAAGGTCCATGTGCAGCACAAACTTTACTCCAAAGACACACAACCACTACATGCAGATGGTCCTGTGTATTGTTATTCTTCTGTTTTTGCCAAGAGTCCCAAGGGCAGACTGGAATACTGTTTTTCCTTCAGAATTTTTTTTTTTTCCAGAACTTTCCCAAGAAAGGTGAAAACCAAGGATGGTGTCACCTTTCAAGACAGGTTTTAATTCTAGGTCTGGGTATAATGCTCACTGTGTTACATGTAACCAGTCGGAATCACCTCTACCTAGTTCAGTGCAGAAGCTGCAAAGCACTCAGTGTTAAGAGATGAAAGAAAGGCAGGTGAAGTTGGACAGTTACAGCAAAGGAATGAGGATGAGGCATAGATGATGATGAGCTTGGACTACAACTCTAATCTCCTGAGAGGATTCCTGAATATACAACTTCCTCCATGCCCTCTGCTACATCATGCCTAGCCTTAAACTCAGCCTGAAGCCTGTGCCTAAAGGTCTAAAATTTACAGTTTTAAGTGTAGATTCTAAGAGGAAATGTTCCTCTGCTTCTGAACAGAGCACACCACACTACTAATGAGGCAGCACTCTTCAACAGGCAGACATGCCAGGGAATGTTTACCCATGTTTTGGTACACAACATTATTTCTAAAGCATTTACACAAGTTTACATTTTCTTGAGTCCTGACAGTAGTAGTCCCTAAATATAAAAGCATCACACTAAAATTCAACACTGAGCACAAACAGCAGTCTACTATGGCACTGATGAGATAACTCTTAATAAAAGGAACTGTGCTAGTTAACAACCAGCCAAGTGTCTCTGCTTCTGAAAGTTCTTGTAGGCCCATTTGTACACTTCTTTGTAAAGTCCAATTACATCAGAGCTTGGAAGTCAGCTTTAAGTCATGTCTTCACTTCTTGTCATCTCAGTCAAGCCTTCTAGTGATACCTGTTCACTCCAGCTGCCTTCAAGAACCTAGCAGTGGAAAAGGATGGGTCCACCACCATCTCTCGCTGCCCCAAAGATACTCTACAGGGGTTGGGGACAAGCACACACAATCTACCTCCTAGGAAACACCCAGTGCTACTTTTCCTTTCTAGGGGAAGAAGGTGCTATTACTCGCAAATTTCCATGAAACTAAGAACATATGGAACACTCCTCCTCATTGTAGCATCCTCAAACCAGAGAAGAAATCTAAGAATCTGAATAGCTAAATTAGCAGGTGTAAAGAAAAAAGCAATGCCTGAAGTTTTCCAGTTTTCTACATGGGCACTGTAGCAAAATCACAAACACACACACACACACACACACACACACACACACACACACACCGGGGGGGGGGGGGTTGAAGGAGGGAGAGAAGGAAGAATAAATAAATGTAAAAATGAAAATTAAAAGTCTGAGTTTATATGAAAGAAATGTGTAGGATTCAATATAGTGATAAAATAATATGTCTTACAACCTGGCTATAAGCAATTTTTCCCTGGCACAGGAGAAAGAAGTGTAAGCAAGGCCTCACTGGGTTCAATTCCAGCATCCAGGACTACAGGACACAGGGTAGATGTTCAGACAAGGCATGTCAACAGATGACCAGAAGCACCAAGGTCAAGAGACAAAGACACACTAGATAAAAAGGAGAACTCATCACCAATGATCATCATCTAGGATCAAAGCACAGGGAGATGGGAGAGGGCAGAGAACTTAAGTCACCGCTAAGGAACAGGAATGCAGGAGGAAACACCTACAGATAGATACTCAAGATTATCAACAGCCATCACATCAAACACCAGGAAAAACATACAACTCAGGACAAACAGTGCAGTCAAATGCAAGCAACCTTGGCAGGCTGCTAACAGGAACTAACGCACTTCCCCTAGAACTGGCAGAGGAAAATGAAATGCTATCTCTCTGAATCAGAGGCACAATTTTGATACTCTTATAGCTATTTTAAACCCAATAACCTTAAAATTATTTGCAACCAGTCCATGTCAATTAACTCCCTTGTAGGATTTCTGACAATCAAATCTAGTCAATTGAGCAAGTGAGATAATCAACAACCAGAAATTCATTCACTTTCAGACAAAATATATACTTTAATTCTAGATTTTAATTCCTCTTTCTAATTTAAACTTCCTATCTCATTCTGTAACTGCAAACCCACCCCACACATCCTGATTCTGGAAAAAGTGGCAATAAAGAGAAAATGCAACTACTGAGGGTCACCTCAGACAGCAGGAAATGAGAAGTACAACTAATGATGAAATTAGGGTGGAGGCAGAGCTGTTCAGAATTCAATCAAGTCTGTCATACTCAACAGTGAAGGGGCTGTTGAGTATGACATTGGTCAACAGTGGTCATTCATGAATGAGGTTTACAACTTTTTGCGCACACTCTCTCTCTCTGCATGTCTATGTGTATAGTATATGAATTTTCAATAAAATATTAAAAATAAACAAAACTTTAAAAAAATTCATTCCAGGAAAATACTGGTGGCTCCTCAAATTGTTAGGCTGACTTTTCAAAGATCCTCACTCATCCTTTCTGTACTGGACTCTCTCTAAGTTTCCCTCTCCCCTCCTTGCTGTAATTCTTGTCTTCTCAGGACTATCCTTAAGTACAGAAACAAAGTATGTCACTGCTCTCATAGCTCCACCTCACTCTGAGCCAGAAGAAGTAATGCTACGTCAGTATGCATCAGGTGTGTAAATGACCACATGCTGGGCTGTAACAACAGAAGCTTAAGCTAGCGCGCGCTCTCTCTCTCTCTCTCTCTCTCTCTCTCTCTCTCTCTCTCTCTCTCTCTCTCTCTCTTTCTCTCTCTCTCTCATATTTACTCACGGCCAACAACCTTTCTCCATAGAAGGAGGGCTAGGTCACATTTAGGGCCTTGTGAAACATAACCTTCACTGCAACTATTCAATCTGTGCTGCAGAACAAAAGTAACACATAAATGAACAGGTGTGGATTTGTTCTAATAAAACTTTATTAATAACAGCAGACAACCAGCAGTACCATTTGTCATGCTCTCTACTCAGTCCCTAAGGTTTGTCCACACTAGCTAGGTCTATAGAGAAAAGGCTTCCTTCCACTTTCTACACCATGCTTGCTGAGTTCCTTTCTGCCATTACTGCTCCCTTCCAACACCTCTGCTATAAACCTCTGGTGTTTCAGCATTACCAAGTCTGGCCAACTCAGCTGACATGCAAGTTCTGCTGATGTCACCTTCCCCAGGAAGAGTCTGGGCCCAGACCAAGCCCAGCAATTCATACAGGCCCAGGTATCCCTGAGTTACACCCTAGTACTCCATACACTTTCCCCAAACTTCTAAACTACTAGTTAACAGTAGGCCAGCTCTTTAGAACCTCCTCACCTTACCTAACCTGGAAATGGAAATGTTTTTACCATATTCGCGTTCTCTTAAGGATTATCATTTTTTTTCCAGAGAAACACATTTATTCTAGAGGGGAAAAAAGGTAAACAGTTTGCTAAACTAAGACCCCCTGGCCTTTTCATTGGATGTCTAATGTTACACTAAGACCAAATTCAAACAGCACTGAAATTAAGAAAACAAGAAATGCACTTAGTGTAGACAGACACACAGAAGAAACTCTGTGTCATCCCGTGATGCCAAACACCCAACATCTGGGAAAGCGCTTGTCAGTCTTGTCACTGTCTCTTCCAAATTAAAAGTATTTCCAAAGAAGGCTTCTTCTGCTTGGCTAACAACAGTGTAAAAGGCAACTTGTTCCTGACTTACAATGGCTTCATTCTATAACATGGTAAAACAAGGCTGTATTCACAACAAGCAACCCAGACACCTGTCAACACCACAGAGACTCTCTGGAAGCATTCTAGCTCCTTAAAGGAGCCTGAATGATCAGAAGTACTAGTATATGGAATGATCTCTCCATCTGCAATTGCAGTACTCTAATCAAGAGAAAAATCACATGGATTGTCAAAGCTTCAGTACCTTTGAAACACACAGCTGCACAGGAGAACTGTTAAGACAGAGGTATAAGGAAAGAAAAACCTTAAAATAGCACTGCCACATGGACTTCCCATCTGTGTCTCATCTGAGATGATCTGTGAGATGTGGCAGCACTAATGTCATAATTAGAGAGTATTAATCACAAAATGGCAACATGAATAGAAGCAAAGACATCTAGGGACTACGGTACCTAGCTATGTGTCTGCATCCCTGGAATCTACTCCAGACTCCATTACTTGTGCTGTGGCTGTGTGAAGTCTCACAAATATCTATTCAGAGACAATGACTGTTCTTCAACTGTTCTAACATCTCTATGTTTAAAAGGCTCTGTTGTCACTAGTGTGACCTTTGTTGCAGAAATTTCAAAGCTGTTCTGAGGAGCAAATCATCAGTAGGTAAAGTGAGAAAGAAGGTCTGGAGCAGGAGATGAATCCAGACCCCATTGGTTTTGTGAATGGCACTTAATAGGCAAGGCAGGCAGGCCCCTTTCTCTGTCTCTCATTCTCATGACTGCTTCTATCATTCAGAGTTAAGCAGCTAAAAAGACCAGGTAGGTAAATCTTTCCAGAGAGTCTGACCCCAGGTCTAGAGGTAAGGACAAAGAAAAGACTGCATATGTATGTACAAGAACTTCTGGGTTACATGAAGTACTGATGCCATTCTCAGGAAAACCTCAATGTCTGTAGTAAATTAATTCTTAAGCAGTGTATAGGAAAGGTGATGCTGAGATCAGGCCAAGCTTATTTCAGAATGGATCCACCCTTTCCCCAGCAGCTAAGTGAACTATCAGCTCCTCTAATGTTGGTAAGAAATACCATGGGAAACAGGAAGTTACTGTATTTTGGTTCAACCAAATGGCCAAAATAATAGACTAAGTATTAGATTTCCAAGAATCACTGCCACAACATTTTAGAAATACCTTTACTTCATAAGATTATACTCACTTTGGAAATATGTTTAACAAGTGAACTAGAACTTGTTAAGGAGCTAACATTCAAGGGGGTGGGGGGGTAGCAGTTCAGTGTTGCTGGGCTCTGGAGGCAATTGTAACTAACACAGGATGGAAGGACAGCTTTAGAGCCCTGAAGACTGCATGCCTCCCCTGTACGGTATCTCAGATAACTAAAAAGGAAAGAGAGTGAGCTGAGCTACAGTGTTCGTTACCCCTGCTTCTTGCCAGGATGCCATAACTAGCTCTTCAGACTCCTCCCACTATGCTTTCCATCTCCTCAAACTGAGAGCTCAAACAAACCCTTTCTCCTGAAGTTGCTTTTTCTCATCTATTTGTCGCAGCAAAAAAAAATTTACACAAGTGCAGGCAAGAAAGAGAGGACCATCCTGGAGCTCAAGTAATCAGGTAGAAAGATTGAGAGATCTGACTTGGTACAGTATTTTTCATTGGCTACTTAACAGAGAAGAACTGACAGCCATAAACTGGCTTTTGTTGTGGTTGTTTAGTTTTTTATAAAAATTAAAGCACACTTACTGCTGAACTTTCCCCTCTAAGCATAACCGGAAGGCATGATGAAGGATTTCTTAGAAAAATTTATGCTATTCAGAAACAATGAAGTCTTTCTATATAGGTTTGAAGAATGTTAAAAAATTAACTAGGTCAGTAATAAAATCACCAGTACCTTAAAATTCTACCTTACTTAAAGGGGGACAAAACACAGTGCAATTTTCTTGGTACTGTTCCAGTCCTGTGACTAGTCCAGCATTGGCGTAAACTCGGAAGCACGGAGGTATCATCTCACCCTCAGTCCACAGGAACGGAAGGGTGTAACTGTGTCAGTCAGTCCCAGGCACTGAGGTGCACCACTGGTTTAATCAGCCTGCCAGCGCTTTCCCAGATCCATGCTCCTTCCTCTTGCAGCCTTGAAAATCTGAAAAAGCTGACCCCTCTCTCCTGCACTGACAATGCTGCCTCTCCAAGATGGAAATATGTTCAAGTTTCTTGCTTTTTAAAGGGAGCTTTTGTTTTTTCATGCAGCTCTTATCCACCTCCAACTACAGCTCCCACCCACCCCCAGCTACAGTTCCCAACTATACTTCATCCCAAAGCTCTGCACAATTCTGCCTGCATACAGCCCTCCTCATTTGTAAACCACCCACCATGCATCCCCCTCTGTACACTTTCTGCCAGTTGTCCTGCCCCTTCTACAGCCAGGAGAGCTTTGCTGAGTTCTCCTGCTACAAGAAAGAGTGTCTAGCTTAGGTCATGGTTCTGAAGGAACAAGGTCAAGGACCTATATCTGGTGACAGCCTTCTTTCTGCAGATCCACTGGCCAGCAGCTTATGAGGGAACAGCAGCCACACTTGTGACTACTGAGGTCTCTTGACTTGCTGGCAGCCTGTATCCCGGCTGGACAATTTCCATGTCCAGCACACCTTTTGGTCAAGTTTCTTCAAGCCTTCACTTTCCCCTAAATTTTCTAAAACTTTCCTGGCAGGTAAATTCAAGACACCCTCACAGCATATCCCATGGGCTACTTCCGGCTTGCTTTAACCTCTCTCCCAGAAAGTCAACTGGGAAGACGGAGAAGGAAGAAAGCATGGGGAAGGATATGATCCTCACACTCAGGATCTGTTTTTAAACAAATGACCACTTCACCTGCAAGGGCTTTCTTGTTTTCTGTTTTTCTGAGAAAGAGCTATTTTAAACCAGAATGCTGAGACTACTAATGAGCCACACTTGAAGGGCCAAACTGTGTGACCTTCAAGTTCACCTTTACTCCTTTTCCATCATCAAAGCAATGCTCTTCTGAGGAACTGTATTGCAGTCATATGTCATGGCATATGTGTAGAGAATAACACTGGCCTTTTTTGACCCATGTTTTCATCTTATCAGTCTGTAAAACTATTAAAAGTACCCCATAATCCACCTTATAAACTCAATTTTTTGAAAAAAGTTCTTTCGATAAAAGTAAGTATACCACTCCAGGCATGGTGGCTAACACTTATAATCCCAACTCTAAAAACTGAGGATCACCATGAGCTGGAGGCCAGTCTAGGCTACAGCATGAGTTTGTCACAGCAATAGAACACTGACTAAGGCAACTTGTACAAATTGATACCTATAATTCATCTTAAAGCCACATTTAATATCTATGTCAATGGCTATATTAATAGCACAAATTCACCCATCTCCTAGTGAGGAGTTGGTACAAATGGCATGATAAAATCCCTAATCTTAAGCATGTAGAAGTATTCCCAAGGTTACTACATTGCAACAGAATCTCTAGGTCAAAGAATATGCAGAAATGTAAACATCTGCCTTCCAATCAGGTTGAATCAATTTAGGAGATAGAAAACAATTTTGAGGCTCAACTTTGTTATCTTGTACAGTTCCAAGGCTATAATCTCAGTCCTACCCAAGGTTTGGGATTAGTCAAATGAGCAGCCTAGTCAGAAGTGCAGCACTGTTAGCTTGGTAGTGACACAACATTGACCTGTTGTTGCACATCAACTGCTCAGGACACAGTTCCATAGCTTGTTTAACAGCAAGCCTCTTCAGTGCTAAGGAACACAGGCTCAATAAGACCCCAGACACTACACAGTTTCTATTTTGCTCCTGTAAATCATGTTTTATATGTTTATTTCCCTAGTTGGTACAGATACAAAACAATGTGAATTAGAAGTCACCTAAACTCACACCTGAAAGCAAATGAACTCTCAGAAAAGTGTAAAAGCATGCATGAGTGTGAGAACTTGAATGCTGAGGATGCATACAGAATAGTTCTTAACTAGACTCTCCCATAAGAGAAACAAGACTGGGAACTCCCCATGAGAAGTGACAGCAATGTCATACATAACTCCCTGAGATGACTTTGTAAGTAGCACTGGGGGAAAAAAAAATCCAAGAGCCATAGGCTACTGTGCAAAGCTCCAGGGCATCAGAGTACCTATGGTGACCTGCAGTTTCTGTATGAAGCTAGAAAGCAACCCTTCTGGCAGATAGGAGGAGCTGCCCAACAATGTGACAGCAGAGACAGTCTCTGACCTTCTGCCCTTATTAAGGCATGAAAATTATGTGAACATACCCAGCCCGTGTCGTTTCCATAAAGATAGGAGCAAGCCAGATACTATCAAAGGACTCCCTTTATGTTCTATTGTGTGGTTTCTACTAAGCAAAACATATGTGAACTTCAGCTCACTGTAGCCTTACTGGGGTTCAGAAAAAGATAGTTTCAAACTATGGCTATGGAAGAACTCTGTTGTTTTTAATCATTTACCTAAGCAGTAATAAGGCAGAGCAAAGTTCTTGTTGTTCAAATCCCCTAAAAGATACTCAGTTATACAAACCAAACTGCCACTTGCCACCACTCAAGAAAACAGGTGTGTTCAAACAGTGTTAATTACACTGCACTAAAATAATCTGCTGCTTATAACAGCATTTCAGAGTATATCTCTCTAGACAAAGCTTCTTCCAGAATAAAATCACTATAAAAATAATTAGAAAAAGTTGAGCCATCCAAGGAGAGCTGGTTATTGCGTAAGCGGAGCAAAGCATACAAAACACTTCCAAGGCATAATTGAACTGATTCAGTAACTTCAAAAACTAAATAAAGCAACTCTATTTAAAGAATCTTAGAAGTTCCCTCCTAAACAATATTTGCTTCTTCATTTATGTTTAAGACAGCATCTCACTGTGTAGCTCTGTGTGCAGTCCCAGTGTAGACCAGGCTGGCCACCAAGACCCCCTAGCCTCTGCCTCCTGAGTGCTGGGATTAAAGGCAAGCAATACCACCATTTATATTTTTTAGAGAAAGAATAAGCAGGAAAAGTTTACAGTTGAGAGAAATGTCATCACTTAAATACATGTCTCAAAGACTTTCCGTTATTTTGGCTTGGTTGAAGGGGTGCTAGGATCAACCCAATGGCAATAAACAGCACACATATCTACCCAGAGCTACCTCCACCTCCAAACCATTTTTCTTGAATGACAAAGTTCACTCCTATCATTTAGCTTGTAAGTGGAAAAGGTAAATTAATACACAAATTCTGGCTTTCTACTCCAAAGAATGATGCTTAAGAGAATCATCTCTTCTTGGCCCCATAACTGACTAATAATAAACACAGGCACATTTTTTTTTTTAATTAATAAGAGATCTCAGTTTTTAACTTCTACAATTTCTTAATTTGTTTTAGGCGTCGTCCATCATGTTACTTCCACTTAACTCTGTCAAATACCTATGACTGAAGAAGCATCAGAAGACAAAGACTCTGAGGCCAGAAGTTACAGAGCTTGTAGTCAAGTGTGATCAAACTCAATATTTGCCTCAACATCACAAATGTCTAGATAAAGTTGAAGCTGAGGGCTGGTTGGGTAGCTCAGTGGGTAAGAGAGATAAACACCAAGCCTGACATCTGATTTGCTATCCATGGAACCAACATGGAGAAGGGAACTGGCTTCTACAAGCTGCCCCCCACACACACTATGGCATGCATAATCCTTCCTCCATGCAATGCCCATGTCAGAGGAGCAGCAGGTGACATCTGAAGGTTAAGGTGTCAGTCACCAGGAGGCCAATTCCTGATGGGTGAATCTTGGATAGGCAAGGCCCAGAGACCACAAGACTTCAAAATGTCTATTGCTTCTGCTTTGTTTTTACATGTTTGCTGCTGCCATCTTTCTTTGTATCTGACATGGTATGAATGAGTGTGCGGAGATCCTCACTGCCTATAATGCAGTGTGTTTATCTCATGGAAATATTCCACCCTACTAGGTATTATGAAGATGATTTCTTTCTAAGTTGCACTGTCTAGCTGATAATAATAATAATAATGTTAGTTTAAAGAGTTTAATGATTAAAAATATAAGGAAATGTTATACAGCTAGGACCTATGAGTTTCACCTAAGGAGCTACACAGACCCACAGTTCAGGTTAATGGTTCAGAAAAACAATTGAGTCCAAGTAGTTTAAATTCCTTTAATAGTAATGTTGGGAAATGTGCTCACAGGTTTCAGAGTGCATTAACAGCTAAAACAAAGCTTTGAAAAATCACTCAAAGTTAGACACAGATGTTTTTGTCAAATAACTGAGGTAAAAAACCCAAGAAGACAATCTAAAGTTTTAGAAAGGCATATATAGTTGAATGAGGAACTCTTTAAGGTCAGGGAACAAGAACGAAGCAGCCCAATTATTAGCTGATGTGTCTTTCTTGCTAGAACTGGTTGATGATCAAATGTGATAATTAATTACTTGTACCCATTTCTGCCCTCAAACTCCTGATATAAAAAAAAAACAAAAAATTATTGCTAAGTGGGTATGCACCCTAAAAATGTAAAGTATAGCAACTGTTTTTCATATACAAAAGTGTAGGTTTGTGATTCCTTTAAGATTCCTTGTAAGATTACTTTTAAAGATAAGTAATAAAGTGATTGGTCCTTTCTTTGTAACCACAAAACAAAGCCTACCAGAAAGAAAACAGAAACAAAAACAAAAAACCAAATTGCTTGCTTATACTGTTAATATATAACAAACTGCTTCAGTATAAATGTATGTGGACTCTTGGGGATAATTTGTTTTTTACCTGAAATAAGTAAAATGTTTAATCATGTAAGGGATATAGAAAACATGCTGTTTCTTACTTGTATTCTTTGTAATCATTCACTTGAAAAACAGAATGTAACCACATTGTAATTTCTATACTGCCTGAAAGATTTTGTTAGGGTATATGAGCTGTAGAGGAAAACAGAGAAAATATAGAAGGAGAAGGAAAACAAGATAGAGACAAGAAAAACTAAGACTGAGGAGTTAGAAAGAAAACATCAAGAATAGAGATAGAGTCAGAAGGAAAACATCAAAAGTGACAGAATTAGGAAGAAAACTTAAGAGACAGAGGAATTTCTGGACAGATAAGAAGAGAGAGTACAGACCATGAATAAAGAAAATCGACAGTGTGAGTGTCTTTCCCTCACCCCTCAGATAAAGAAGTTATAGTACACACTGACTCTGTATTCCCTTGAGCTCTGTGCTGGTGGGGCTGGTCCTCCAGGCATATACACAATAAAAAATAAAATAATAGCTAAATGTCCTACAAAGGGCTAACTCACCCTGAAACAACTAGACTACAAAGATCCCAGAGAGCAGGTACCCCAGGTCAGTAAAATTACAAAATTGCTTAAAAGAATAGGTTCTGGGGCAGGAATGATTGTTGATTTTGGAGACAGGGTCTCACGCAGCCCACACTGGCCTCAAACTTCTGACCCTCCTGCCTCAACCTAGAAACAGGCATGAGCTACTATACCAGTTTATGTGCTGCTGGGGATGGAACCCAGAGCTTCCTGAAAGCTACTTACTGAGCTACCTTCCTAGTGCATAGGCAGGTTTTCCGAGTTTCTACCCAGAGACCCCCACCACTCCATTAATCTGCAACCTGATGACCCAAGGCAGTTACCTATCTTTTCTATATTTTGGCTCTCAATTTGCAAAATGGGGACAAGGTGGGTGTCCATCTCACATAAATGCCACGTATGCAAACTGAGAAAAAATTGATTGGAACTGAGGCAAAAACACTTTCCTATCATTCAGGAAACCTTGGGAGTCTATTCACAGCACTTGCAAAATAAAAACAAAACAAAAAAGCCCATCTCACTGGAGACTGAGAATAATACTTTGCCTATAGAAGTAACTGTCTCTGTGTGTACTGAGAGAAAAAACATCAGGAGAGAATGCTGTGATGTGATTCAGACTCAACAGGCCTGGTTCCTTGTACCAGAGCAGAATGGAAAACAAACAGGATGGGCTGTTAGAATGGACATCCAAAAGGAAAGAAGTGGATAGCTTGGGGGAAAAGTTGTCTCTCGGAGGCTCCTAGTTCGGGGAGTCTAGGTAAAAGAATGTCAGACAAGAAGATAATCAGGACATTTTTAAAAAAAAAATCAATGAACCCCAACAGAAATCACCCCATCTCTTCTAAATGTAAGTGGATGCAAAAGAACTCACTGGGCTCTGAACAGAGAGCTAGTAATGGTTGATGAGCAGTGCTCTCCAAGTTTTGAGCAATACAGTGTTGAGAAGGGCAGTTAAGCCTATTATCATGTCTACCACAGTAAGCTGTGGTTCACTGAGGAAAACATCCATGATTTATTAAGGATAGCCCTGCCCTTGACCCACTAGATAGTATGGAGAAGTAACCTTGAAGAAGAGAAGGTATGAAAGAAGTCATGAAACAGGAGCCATGAAATGGCAGTTGTTTTTCCTAGTATGGCTGCAATCCCCAGGCCTCATCCTGGACCTAAGAGCTTGCCTCAGAGATGTGTAGCACTGCCTGTAATTAGAAAAAGAAATAAGTGGAAATATACAAATTTATACTGCAATCATGACTCTATCAGACTTGGCTTAAAACTGTACAAATACCATTTTCCCCTCCAGTCCCTACTAGTAGATCTACTAGTCACATGACATTCTTACCCCTCCTCTCTTCACAGGACAAGGTCTGAATTACTCAGCATACTCATCACATTAGACTCTGAGTTTCTCACCCACTTGTCCACCAAGAAGTTCACAGCATAGCATATGGAGTATGACACTAATACAAAGTAAGTCACAAGAAGCACTCTCAGCATCCCTGTTCTGTTGAGGAAGAAACAGACAACATCAACTGTCTGCCTTCAGTGAGCAAGCAAGCAAGGCTTCAGATTCCAGAGGCCCTACCTCCAGGGTGCTTGCCCTCTGAGCTACCAGGCTGGTATCACTTACCCCTACTCATTGGTTTATATGGAAGCATGGCCATTAGCCTGAATGCACAGTGAACACTTACAAGTTACCTACCTGTTTCTCTGAGTTTTGAAACAAACACATTCACTAATTATCAAAAATCCAGATTTGTCACAGACTGACCATAGTCAAATGGAGTTCAAGTAAAATCCATGAGAGCTACCTGAAGTTTAATACTACCCTTGGCACTTGGTTCTCAGAACTTGACATGCAAACTGGCTGACAACTTCCTGGTATCACGTGATGATATACTTCACTTGGACACTTCTGTTTCTCCTGGTCGAAGAGCTACACTGAGCAATAAGCTTTCTTTGGCTGATACAGTAAGTAAGCCAGAAGGGCTCCTTAGCTTTTTTGCACTGCTCCTTTTCCAACTGCAAAGCTAGTACAGCAACATTCTGAATGGGTGAGACTGGTAAGGACACCGACAAAGACCACAAAGAGTACTCATGGCTCTGGTGTCAAATCAGCCTGCAAAGATACTGAAGCGTAAGGGTTGTAGCTCTTTTTTGCAGCACAAATCACATTTTTTATTGTTAAGAGCCACAGCCTAGAGCTTCTAAAGGAGACATTCACCAAAGGCCATGCAGGGCTTAAAGCCCTTTAGGCTGACTGGAAATGGTATTAGCTGAATGTCACACAACAGCTTGCTGAACTTTTTTACACACAGCTGCTGAGCAAAGAAAACAAACAGATTGCTGGAGAGGTGAATTATTCGTGGTAGCTTCCTCTTTGCTGGTCCAGAGACATGGTAAGAGACTTCATGCAGCATGAAGGGAGGAGGACAATCTTTCCTCAGTGCACAGTGGTCAGCTACAATAGCTGACTACTCCATTATTACTGGAACATGAGAGTTTCAAAACTAAGTTAACACAAAGGAAAGAAATCTGATTCCTGCAAATGTTAGAGGAACCCCAGGAGACCAACACTGACATGTTAGAGCATGATCAAAAAGCACCATGAACCATCCAGTGTAAGGAACAGTGATGGTAACTTTTATTTTCCTGGATGACTTAGCAAGTGCTGCAGCCACGTCCTGAGCCACACTCACTCCCAGGAGGCTCTCTATTTCAATATAGAGATGTAATCATAACATCATAACATGCATACATAACATGCATGGATACATCATAACAAATGCTGCAGAAGAGATCATATCATGTTCCCCTTCATGGGCTTCCCTGTAGTTGCTTGTCACTTTCTACAGGATTTCAGGCTGGTCAGATCACTGAAAAGCAGAAACAACTAACTCACTTCTCGAAAGGCACTCTAGTTCACCTGCTCAAACCTGCCATATTTGAAGCTAATGTAAGCTACTTGAAGGCCCACCATTTCAGAGGTATGAAAGGGAGCTGGCCTACAATGCTAGTTAGAACTGAGGGTACCCTGAGGAGGTGACAGGTGTACAAACAAATCAGCAGATTTGCCACCTAGGCACACTTTCTTCCTTGTCTAGCTCAACAGCAAAAGAGGCAGTTCTAAACAAAAACTTGGTAGATCCTCTTAGCTCTTCACTGTTCTACCCTCACTAGTCCTAGAAAGCCCCCTAAGCAGCATTTCCACCCATGTCCTTCTTTCCATTACCATTCCAGCTTTACCCTCTCTCCTAACCTTGACCTCCAAAAGTGCTACCATCTCCTTCCCTGCAGGACAATGTGCTTTGCCAAATTCCAGTGTCTCTGTTCCTGTTCCTCTCTGGCAGGAATACTCAGCTTCATCCTGGCTCCTCACTTCTTTGTATAGCCTATACAGCAGCATCACTCTTGAGCTGTGCTCCTTTCCTAGTCCCTTTAGCATATGGATATTGTGGAGCTGCACATCCGGAGTTTAGTTCACATCATCCCTCCCCATAAAGAACTCTGTCAGAGCATCAAGCTACTCCTTTCTACCAATGGAGCATAAGGCAGGCTGCCAACTCTCCTCCCCCCTGGCATTTATGGCTGCAGGTAACCACCTCTTGGGCCAAGTGTCAACCTATGGCTTGTTTCTAATCAACAGAAGAGGACATGAGCGCCATTGTACTGATAAGTGTGTTCTACTGTGCCAACACACTCTCTCCTGGGCTTAGATGAAAGGAACAAGGCACCAAAGGCAGTCAAAGGCAGCAGCAACTACAGCCTCCCAGCAACATGCAAGAACTATATTCTTCTGATCTCAAGTTTTGTGAGATATTCAAAGACCACTAGTTTCCACCAACCCAGAAGCTAAGAGTGTCACCACACAGCACAGACTGTCCACTTTGCTAGAGTTTCCAATGTATTTGGAAAGTTCCTTGAGGTGAAGAGATGGCTCAGTCAGTTAAGGGCTGCTGGACAACTAAAGGCAACCTGAATTTGATTGTCTGAACCCCTGTAAAAAGCCCAGCACACGAGTGCTGAGAAGATAAAGACAGGCAGATCCCTGGTCTCTCTGGCCAGTTATCCTAGCTAATTAGTGAGTCTATGAGACTTGCCTCAAAAAGCAAAGTTGATCTGTTACACATCCATCCAAGCACATTCCGTTCAAGCTGTGTGCACATACACAATTAAAACAAAACAAACAAACAAAAACCAAGTGCCTTGATTTATGGCTATCTTATTCTGCATCTATAAAACCTTCATGACACTGTCTTTTCACTGTAACATGGTATTTGGCGCAATGTGAATCTGTATTCCTGGGATATAGTCACTCATATTGAGCTCCAGAATAAACCAATTCTCTCTTATTTTTCCTTTGAAGTACTGTGTTTTATACCAACATTATCAAGTTATACTTTACTTGTAAAGTAATTTATTTCACCTGCCCTTTTAGACTGAGCTTCCCAAGGAACTACTGCATTGACCTCAATCACCTATGCCATACCTGTGGGCAATCAATAGATGTTTAAGGTTAACTGAATCTTGTCTATGATTACCAGAATGCTGTTTCCAGTATCTGTACTCTTGTATAACGAGCTTCTAAATAACATCCCATCACAGCCACAGCAGCCACATTCAGTGTGGAACACTTGGACAGCAGACAAAATAAAAATATTTTCTCATCCCTGTTGTGTGGCTTGGTTCTGGCTCTCCTAAACTTGTTCCTCTGTCACAGCAACTTACTCTAACTCAGCAGGGCTCTAATCATCTGGATCTTAAAAGACGACATCTGGAGCCATAGCCCAAATGCTGCCATCATGTGACCATAACCCAAATGCTGCCATCTTGTGACCACGAGCAAAAAATAAAAGTTTGTTCCTACAAGCTGGTGAGATAGATACCTACAGTGTTGTAATGAGGCAAAGTGATTTAAGATTTTTCAGATCATACCAGACAGAGATCAATGTCTCAGCTGGAATATGAGATATCAGCACCATTTGCAGCTTTTAAAGAAACTGTTACATCATCATAAAATATTTCTTCAAATTAATGAAAGACTTACATCCCACTATTTCTCAGATGAGGACTCCTTTTTACCCAGAGGTATTACACAAAACACATCTAGCATCCTAACTTCAGGAACTAACATAGGTCCTCTGTCTTGAATAGTCTCAGGGCTAAAGCCTTAGTTTGCTAGCCTCCTTTTAAAGATTATGGACTCTTAAAGCAGTATACTTTCAATTCTGTCAAAATATTACAATGTAGAACTACATTTTCACGATATACTTTCAACATGACCTAACCATAGGAAGAACATAACAAAATATTAAGGTTATCAGATAAAAGATTGTGAATGTCAATTCCTGGAAAGAAGCTGTCTGCAAAGGCGGATTGACAGATTGATGTGGAGAGATTAGAATATTGAAGGCCCATAGTCCAATAACAATTTATCTTGGGCTATCTTTAACACTCCCCCCCAATAGCTATTACTCACCCTACACTCCACCTCAGGATCCATCCCCTACCAAACCTAACACGCAAAGCCAAACAAGCATCCCACAAACCTCCTTTCTCCCAATCAGAGCCAAGTGTGGTCAGCTAGTATCTAAGTCATATAGCAGAGCTATTCCCAGTTGTGTTCTCTGTTTTCTTGCAGAATACACGTCATCTTTTATTCCTGCAATGAGACTGCTTGTTTTCTCAACACTATCGTAATTTCTTCAAATAATCCCTGAGTCCTTAGGATGCCTGTCCCACCTCCTCTATGCACTGCCCATAGATGTGTTCCATGTATTTTTATATTGAGCAGCGTGAATTCTGGCTCTTAACTTTGGATAGCCACAAACTGGAGAGGCACATTTTCTATCCTAGTCTCTCAGGAATCATTTCACAGATATGTTAAGGTCAGGATATTCCAGAAAAACATCAATGACAATCTGCCCAGGTTAAAAGAGCAGCAGCACAGTGGCTTCACTTTTTTAGTCAGAAGACACCCAAAGCCATTAATATTCCCAACCAACTTCAGAATTTTCCCTAAAGCTCTACTGTTAGACATCAGTGGACTTTTCAGATCAACAAGGCTCCTGTCAGCTGGAGTTCAATAGAAATGCAAACTCGTATGTCTCACTCCTCAGAAACAGAATCTAGTGATTCTGACAGAGCCCCAGATGGAGAGGCAGACAGACTTCCAGAACATTTTGCAGCTCTCCTATCTGGCAATCCTCGCAAAACAGTTTTATTTGTCCTTTACAATTTCTTCTACAGTCTCCTGAAGCTAAGAAGCTTCTGTAAAGCCAAAGACACTGTCAATAGGACAAAACGACAGCCTACAGAATGGGAAAAGATTTTCACCAACCCTACAAGTGATAGAGGACTGATCTCTAAGATATATAAAGAACTCAATCTAGAGCCTCAAACCTTGAATAACCCAATCAAAAAAGGGAATTCTCAGCAGAAGAATTACAAATGGCCAAAAGGCGCCTGAAAAAGTGCTCATCATCTTTAGCCATCAGAGAAATGCAAATCAAAACAGCTTTGAGATACCACCTGACACCTGTTAGATTGGCTAACATAAAAGACACAGAGGACAGCCTATGCTGGAGAGGATGCAGAACAAGGGGAACACTCCTCCATTGTTGGTGGGAGTGTAAGCTTGTTCAGCCACTTTGGAATGCAGTATGGCTGTTTCTCAGAAAATTGAGAATCAATCTCCCCAAGGACCCAGCAATACCACTTCTGGGTGTATACCCTAAAGATGCACAGTCACACTCCAAAGGCATTAGCTCAACTATGTTCATAGCAGCATTATTTGTAATAGCAAGAACCTGGAAACAACCTAGATGTCCCTCAACTGAAGAATGGATTAACAAACTGTGGTACATC
>PVIH01017459.1:20365-41869 GCA_004025045.1 Sigmodon hispidus | reverse complement strand
CTGTATACTCCTTATATGTATTGAGATTTCTGTTTACTGTATTGAACATGATTCTGTATACTCCTTATATGTATTGAGATTTCTGTTTACTGTATTGAACATGATTCTGTATACTCCTTATATGTATTGAGATTTCTGTTTACTGTATTGAACATGATTCTGTATACTCCTTATATGTATTGAGATTTCTGTTTACTGTGTTAAGCATGAAAAGCTATAACATGATTATAGCTTTTCTTTATATTGTGGTTGACCTTTTTTTGTCTTGTTTTGTTTGGTGATATATTGTGTACCAAATGAAGATTGCCTGAAGATCAGAGAGATGGAGGTACAGGCAACCAATCTGAAAATCTTCATTCTGAAAGACTGTCTCCTTGACCCCTCAGACCGAATGACCCTGTGTTCTCAGGGGAGGAAAGTGAACAGGGAGGCCAAAATGGAACAGAAGCAAGGACCAAACTCCTGTCCCCTCCCACCTTATATTTGTTTCTCTACTTAGCCATATATATCACCTTTTGTCTCAAGCTTCCTAGTACTGAGATTAAAGGCCTGTCTGCTTCGCAAGTACTGGGAACAGAGGCATGAAATCCTAAATGCTGGGATTAAAGATGTTATGCCGCCACCACCTAGCTGTTTCTCTTTTGGAGTGGATTAGTTTGTACTCCAGGATGATCTTGAACTCTGAGAGATGCATCTTGGAGTGCATGGCCATCACTGCCTAACCTCTACATCTAATTCTGTGACTTTGTTGTTCCTTGTCGAGAGATCCCCAAAGACCACCAAGGAGCTGGATTCTTTTGGACAGGTTCAAACGAACCTGGGTCAAAACCTTTTGTTCTGGCGCAGGGAGGGTTTCGGCTGCAAACCTAGAGGTGAGGGAGATTTTAAAGAAAAGTGTATGTAAGCAGGGTGCTTACACGTCTTGGCATTACAGGATTGGGTAAAGGGTACTGGGGCACAGCAGCAATTGGCTACCCTTTCACGAGAACCTAAACCCTGAAATCTGCTGGCTGAATTTTCAGTGTGAACCTAACTTTTTAATGAGGCACAATCCTGAGATAATTCCCAGACTTGGACCTGGGCCAGCTCAGCCCTCAGTCATTAAATGCTCTTTTCCTGAAACAATTTGAAGAGAGTGAACTTAGCTCAAGGAACCCCATTTTGTATTCTTGTAGCCATTTTGTATTATAGAGATAAATATTTCACATTCCTGGCTGGGGCTTGCCCACTTCCAAGAAAGAATGAGCTAAGGGCTGTCTAAGGACACTTGGATGATCCACCTCTAAGGCAATAAAAACCACAGGCCATACCACCCAGGTAGGGTCCAGGAATGAATGCTAAACGGTACAAAGTCCCAGAGCATAAGCTAATTTACAGCACACCTGTATCCTTGACCTTAAATAACCCTGCCTTGTGGTTTTTGCCCTTAAAAACCCAACTCCCAAAGGGCAGCAACTCTTCTGGCCACTGTCACACCTGTATGTCAGACTGGGGTCCTTGTCGTGCAACTCGTAATTTTCGATAAACTTTTCTTTTGCATTTTGGAGAGTTCATGTGTCTGGTTATGTTTTTGGGGGCCTCGCCAGAGCACAACAAGTTTTGTAAGGATAAATCCATGCCTTCACAGCTCTGTCTTCTGACCTTCAGGCAGTTGTCTTTATTTGATACACAATACATCACCACAGTTTGGTTTTATTCCTGTGCATAGTACTTTATGCCACATTGGTCATAAACCACCTTGGCCATGCTTTTTATCTCCCTATCTACTGTAAAGGTAGCTTTGCTGGATAAGGTAAAACTTGTTTTGTATTTGCTCATTGTTGGAAACACACTATTCCATACTTTGCTGGCTTTTAGAATTGCTGATTAAAGATTGGGTGTAACACTGATGTTCTTGCTTTCTTTTGTAAATAATTCGCTTTACTTTTAGAACTTCTAATATTGTTTCTTTGTGTTTTTATTCTGGTGTGTTTGTTGTAAAGAGGTTGTTTTCGAATCCTGTTTGGAGTTTAAATGCTCCCAATCTGAAATTATTTTCTGGTATAATTTCATTGAAGAGGTTTCCTGTACCTTTAGTTTGAATTTCAGCTCCTGTACTGTGGATATTTGATCTCTTAATGGTATCATGGTACTTGGACCTTCTTGTAATATGAAGGCATGGATTTATCCTTGCAAAACTTTGTTTCAGAGAAGCTTTGTTACTTGAGGGCAGCGCCCAGGTCTAGGAGTGCACTTGACAGTCAATAGATTCAAAAGTTAGGTTCACGCTGGAAAGTTCAGCCAATAGCTATTGTATCCTGTACCCCTTTGCCCAATCCTGGAATACCAAGACATGCAGCACCCTGCTTTATGTGGGCTTTTCTTTAAAATCCTCCTCACCTTGGGGCTTAAGGCCAATAACCCTCTGCTGTGTGGGAACGAAGGTTATCCACCCAGGTTCATTTGGAACCTGTTGATAACAAAAAAACCATGCATTTGCATCGAAACTAGCTCCTTAGTGGTCTTTGGGTTGGGGGGGGCAGGTCTTCTGGACATGGGTACAACAATAACATTCACTTGTTTCCTTTTTTTTGACTTTTGGTATATTATTTTCTGTTTTTCTTGTACTCTATCCTTGATATTTATCTTGGTTAGTCTATTAATAATGTTTTTCATGTTTCTAATTTTTCCCTCAAAAATCTCTCTTTCTCAGAATTTTCCATGTGCCTGACTTTCTCATTTACAGTACTCATTTTCTCCCCCATTCTGCTGACCTCTGCTTGTTTTTGGGTGATTGTCCTTTCTAGTTCATGGAGTGGATTCATATTTCTATTCTCTTGAGGTTAATTTTTCATTTTTACTAGTAAGCTTTGGAGGCTTTCTTGTTTTGCATATGTGAGTTAATTGGCGATCTTTTGGAGAAGTCAGGTTGCCTTGTTCTTTTGATTCTTCATTGAGATTTGTTTTCAGTATGCCTTTTGCAGTTTTATTTGGGGTTTTCTCACTTAGTAGCCCATGCTTGAGGCATTAATTACCCCCTCATGGAGACGTCTTCCTTTCTTCCTGTATCAGGAGCCCCATGGGAACTGTGTTTGGCTCTTGAGCTGTTCTGTCACTGCCTTTGTGAATTTTCAAAGCTCTTCCTTTCTGTCTTTACTGACATGCCTCTTTCCCAAGCTCATGTAGAGAGGCTTCTTCTGCCTTCTTACCAGAAGTGTCCTGGTTTTTGTCTGGTGTTCCTTTCTTTTGGTTCTCTGTTTCACTGTTCTGCTTTTTTAGTTGCATGTAGATGTTTTGTTTGTTTTTGGATTAATGTTCAAGTTTTTGAAAGTCTGAAAAGAGCACCATTCTCCAACTGGTTTCAAGTTCTTGCTGAAAAATAAATGGTATTAGAGAGGTAAGTGAGGCTGCTTTCCTCGGTGACTCTGGCAGCACTCTTGGTGACTGATGTGTAATGCACAGGGACAAACTGTGGGCTATAGGAGTCTAATTTAAAATATTCTTCTTCTATTACTGCGGGCTCAGAGACTTGTTTTCTGCCTTCTAGTTCTACTAGCATCAGTCTAGTGATGCAGCAATAGATACCTTTATCCCTGCTCCCCTACCGTGATACTGGGAACATACTTAGGGCTTCACAAGTGCTAGGAGAGAAATTTATATTTCCTGCCTCTTTTGATACTTTGTATTTTATCACACAATGACCACTAAGCCTAGCTATAAACTTGTCTTCTTGCCTTATCTCCAGGTACATTGGATTATAGGCTCTGGCTGCTTGATCTTTTTTTGTTTGTTTGTTTGGTTTTTTTTGTTTTGTTTTTGAGATAGGTCTTGATATGTCTCCCAAATGCTGGGATTGGAGATAGAACCTCTGCTGGACTTGTAAGATTGTAATCGTTCCTGGGTAGTTCACTTCAAGTTCTGCCTGTGTGTTGTTGCTATGTGATAAGCATGTGGTCTGCTTTGTATGCTATGACCTGCACAATTTAGGAATTCAGTTTAGACATTGACTTCACTGGAATGATGGACAACAAAGAACCATTTACCCTCTAGGCACAGAAAAGCTTGGAGCTGGGGGCAGAGCCGCTAAGGACAACAGTGCCTCTTACTTAACACCTCAGAAAGTGCTTGCATATAAGAATTGTTTCAAATAGGAGATTTTTGGTGAAAACTGGAAAGGCTGCAGTGTGTTAGAGCATTAATAAAGAGAGCTATCTGTGTTTGACTCAAAGGCAGCATGCACACACAAGGCCTGTACAATCCTCATGGCAGGGTTGATGGGTAATAAGAGTGCTATTGCCTATGACTTTGAGATGTAAAATATGCTGCTCTGTACATATAAAGTAGAAATAATTAGAGTTTCATAAGAAGTATTTGCCTTTATGTGATGCACTCATATTTTATATTTTTGTTTAAAAAAGGATCTGACTTGGCTGAGTATATTGCTTCGTGCCTATAATCCTAGAACTTGAGAAGCTGAGGCAGGAGGACTGTGAGGTCAAGACCAACCTCAGCTGCACAGCAAGACTCTCCCTACCCCTGATGTATATGGTCCATTACGTTTATTTTATGATGTGTACCAATTAGTTGAGTTATGCAGTTTGGAAAACAGAATGAGTTTTGGAGTCCGGGAAGATAGAACAAGGTGGAGGCAGGAGAATGTTAGATTCCAGATTAATGATCTCCAGTCATTTACTTGTCTCTTTGCATTCATAAATTGGAACCATATTTATACACACAACATAGCTGAAGTTTGAGGAATACAGAAACACATATAAAGGGCTGAGACACATAAGGAATGACATATTTACTAATGAGAACTTGTCTGTTATTGTTTACTTTGTAGACACTGTCATTTAAACATGAGGTTTTCTTTGGGGGGAGTGTGATTCTCCTCTCCCTATAGAAATATACCGATAAACCTGTTGTTCAGTGTAAGAAGGATGTTCCTGTGTTAGACATATGAGGAAGTCAGGATGGGAATTGAAGGTGTGGTATCTCTTCAGTTACTTCCAGCTCATGGAAGCATGGGTAGGTAGCTAATGAAAAGTGGAGTGCTGTCACTGTTGAGAGATGTGTAAAACCATAGCCGTTGCATTCCCATTGTGGCTTCATGGCTCATCATGTGCTCTATCTAGAACACAGTCTTCTTCAGGGTCTGAATTCTCTGTGTTCTCAGCAGCAGCAGTATTAGGCTTTCAAGCTTACTATTTTGCCTTCTCAGCTTTGTTCTTTGTCTGTCAGCATGCTCTGTACTTCTTGCTGTCCTGTGATATCACTGGCCTTTATCACAATAAAGGCTTGAGAGTCCCAGTTTTTTGTTGGCAAGCAACGACATATAGTTAATTGGGGGGTGGGGGTGGGAAGAGGAAGGACACTGTAGTTCAGTGAGTTAAAGAAAAGCTAAGGAAGAGAGACCAGAGTGTAGGTCAGTGGCTGTCGGAGTCTTGACAGGTGGATCATCTTAAGTTATTTACCTTGACAGTCTGTTTTATGTTTTTGCCAGCATAGTGAGGGACAGTATGATCTAATTCCAAGACAGCAGTAGATACTATATATAGTTCCTTCAGTGTAAAATGGGAGCTCTGGAAAACATAGACCTTCAGTGCTGCATTACTGTTTAAAATTTGCACTCCAGAGAGCTGTCTGATGTCTCGTAGGGTTTGGAAAGTGAACAAAGCTTTGGGAGCAGTGTGAAACTGGAGTCAGGATATATGTTCTGAACCAGTTATAAGTGAGAGCAAACAAAAGAACAAGACACAGCAATTTTAGATTCATGTACTTCAAACTGGGACGTTATGTGATTTATTGCATAGGACATTGACCATGGAGGCACTCACTATAAATGCTGGAAGGAGGGAGCAAGTGTGGATGGAGAGAGAGGCAGCAAGAAATGAAGCAAAGATACGATCTTGGTTAAAATGCTTATAAGTGTCTGCTACCCACTTTACCTTTCTGACCCGTTTAATTTCCTGCATTTGTCCCTTGTGAGCCACTCCTGTGACATCTGGGCTTTCTCATCTTGGAGCCTGTGTCTTTGTTGTGATTATCCACCTAGAATCTTTACCCTGGTTGTCACTTGCTTAAGATTTGGCCCTCAGCTCATATGCTTTCTCCTCATTTCTTTATTCCCAGTGGCTCTGGAGTTTTAATAAAAAGTATTATGTTGTTTTATTTATTACTTTAAGTTTCAATTACTTCCAATTTTGTTGTGATTTTTCTGCCATAAAAGGCAGTTAGGCAGAGTAGCTGCTAAAGGACAACCCTTCCACCAAGGGGGGGATTGCTGGGAAAGAATGCTGTGTATTTAGGCTGAAGCATGTTACACCTTAGCCCTGGCTGCCTTCCTCTCAGCAACTACCTGTTCCTGGCCAGATCCACTGCTGTCTTATGTTCACAGGGACCTACAACCGCAGAGAACTAACAGTGCAGTCAGGTGGGGTCTTTATGCTCATGGAGCTATGTAACCAAGCCCAGAGGCAGATAACTTCTGACGTGTGTGCACGTGCCAAAATCCAGTGGGTTCATAGTAAACAACATTGGCCTGCAAATTAGTCAGAGTCCCTGGCTCCTGGTTAGAAGCTCTACTGTCCTTGTGGAGTTAACTCCCATTATACTTTTATATATGTGTTGTTTAAGTTACTAATTTATTCTCCTAGACTGTATTAGAAGATGCCAGGAGTTATCCAAATATCTTAAAATGTGATGAGCTGCAAATACCCTTATTATTTGGAGTGCTAGTTTTTTAGTTACGGTACATCGTGATACTCTATGCAGTCAGGTGCCCTAGTGAGGAGTGGCTCAAGTTGGGGAGAGAGGCCTGTCTTCCCATCGTGGCTTGGTCTTCATTTCTTTATTTGTCCCTTCAGGGTCTTTGTGTTTAGACAAATACAGATTCACTTATGTGCATTGCTTGTTGTCTTGGAGGAAGTTATACATATAAACTCTTCCCCAAAGTGGCTGCCACAAAAAGAATGTGTTTTGTGCCTTTCTGTAATCCTAGCACCAAGGAGGCTGAATGCAAGGTTGAAAACAGACTATGTGGCATGTTGCATAATGAGTTAGAGCCCACCAGTCCTCATGGGTGGGGGGAGCGGGGAGAAGAAGGAAGAAGATGAAGGAAAGGAAGAAGGAAAGGAAAGGAAATACGACTAAAGAAATTTAGGCTTAGTATTTATCACCAGGTTGGGTACCATTTAAAAAACTAGCAACTACTTTTTGAGTGCTCCTTTTCCACACCAAAGAGGTGAACTATGCTTACTTGTGTTTGTGCCCCCAACCCCCCAGAAACCAGGGATGGTGGTAATAATCCTGTTTTGCTTGAATGCACTGTGCAGCTGGAAAGTACTGTGCTTAAGGCCATGGGTAGTGTTTACTCCTAGCAAAGGCAGATTTGGCTTTAGATATAAGTTGTTCTCCTTGTACTTCTTTGGAAAGACAGAAAAATTTTGAGACCCTTACAGTGTACTTTACAGTGTATAGCTAGCTACCTTTCAGCGTTTGTAGAGATAAGGCTTCCCTTTAGTTGCTGATTCCAGGCTAAGAAAACACTGTGTGTGTCTGTTCCTTGCTTCCTCATATACTCATGCTTTAAACTCTGCCTTCTGTTTATGGGACTCACATCAAGTGGTCTTAAGATTTCTTGCCATCGGTGTGAAGTGGGGTTCCTGTCATGGGTTGTTCTCAGCATATTCTCTGAAGCCTTGCTTCAGAGGGTTTCTAGACACCCTTCGATGAGTTGAGACTCTGACTATCTCTTTCTGTGTCTCTACCCTTGCTTCTCTTGTACATCACCAGTAGTAAGCTTGGTTGTTTAGAACATTTAAGTATCTTTCTATACTTCAAATTAAAAATGTAAAAAATATGCGTAGTAATGGGGACTTCAAAATAGTTCCCAGGGACTTGACTTTTTTTCCTGCAGCAAGCAGTGCTGTTAGTTGTTGAGAGTCTTCCCAGAAGTGATGGTGTCCTCATATACAAGAGTGTGAAATACTCTTTCAACTCATTTTTTTCCAATTTCCAAAGCTTTAGTATAAGGAATTTGAAAAACAAAACAAAAACATTCAGCAAGAGATTAGCCGGGCAAAGTCTGTGTATCTCGGTGACATACTTCAATGGGTCTCCGTACAGTTAAAACAGTCACTTTGGAACTCTAGGACTTCACGTTGGATTTTATGTTTTCATTGTTAGAGATGCTTTTATACACTTGTTACAACAGAGACAACAACAACAAAATGTGTGACAGGGTTAAAGCGCTTTATATTCTCTTTCATGACTTATGACTTTAAATAAAATACTTTTCCCCTTTAATTTAACAGTATATTAGGATCAGGTCCATAGGTGCAACTGAAAATTGTATTTTTATTTCATTTAATTTTTTTTTTACTAGATATATGGTATTGCCAGACCCGTATTTTGTTTATTTTGATAATGTTGCCATGAGTAACATGGGAAACAAGTTATTTTAGTGAGTAGGAACACATTTTGGAGGATAAATTCAGTGATATTTTAATCAAAAGCAAAATAAATATATGTGCTTTTTAATTTGACTGTCAGGCGCTTTCTCCCTGGAGGTTCTGTGATTGGCACTCCACATGCAAGTCCATGTTACCTGATGTTTACCAAACTGGAAGATGAAGCTTGGATCATACACAAAAGAAGACAGGATTCACACAGCTGGAAAGACCTGTGTAGCTGATCCAGTCATGTCTCTGGCCTCTGGCTTACATCCTTGCACTGTTTCTTACTTGCAATGTTCCTGAAATTTGAATGCCTATGTGTCACTCATTCTGCTCAGCCATATACCTGAGAATCATGTAAATTACATCAAAAGTTCCTAGTGAAATATGTTTTTTTCCTCCCCTTTTTAAGATGAAGTCTATGACTTGGGCTTGTTTGGAATTCTTTATACAGACAAGGAAGACAGTGAGATTTTTGTTCTCCTGTCCCCACATCCTGGGTGTTGGGGATGTAGGCATGCTCTGTCTATATGGTCTGTAAGATAAAACTCAGTGTACACCAGGCAAGAACTGCCAGCTGAATTATATACCCGTCCCCTTAGTGAAATCTTATTTTGCTTTCTCTTACCAGGAAGATTAAGTACCATTTATGTTTTAACTGTTACCATTTTTGTGTTCCAAAAATGCTTTATTTTCTGTACCCATGGGAAATAGGATTTTAACTCTTATGCCCTCTTTCTTATTAAGTATGAGTTGTAATGATTTTTTTTTTTTTTTTAGTCATCCCCTCCTCTTAAAAAAAAAAAAAATGGCCTAGAACTTATTATGTTAGAGTACCAGGTTGAGCACACGTGTGTATACACGTGTATACACACACACACCACAAATCCTAAAAACTATAAATAACAGAGACATATAATTTTAAAAACAGGCCCTTTACTGTTCTTTTACAGTCTACAGTGGTCAGACAGATAAGTCCTCAAGTAGTTAGTTACCTACGGATGTCAAAGAGTGATTATAATGCATGATACTGCAAATGAAATACATTTTAAACACTCAGGGTTCCTGAATCTTTTGTGTTTCGAGATATTGGCTATATATTGGAAGAAGGCTTCTCAATCTGAAGGGAATTTGTAAGAACTGGGCACATAAATTGAACCTCTGTAGTACTCTGGTAGCAGCATGGTGAAACACAGGCCACAACAAAGTGTCTATGTTTTGAGACAGGACTGTAGCCTGGCTGACTTAAAAATCACAGTGTAACTCTGTCTGAGCTCAAACCCCTGACCCTCCTATGCCCTCTTTCCAAGTGCTGGAATTAAAGACATGGGCTGTCATACCTGCTTCCCAAGGGACTTGCATATCCCTGGCTGGTGGAAGACTCACTTTGTTGTCAAGCTGGCCTTAATTTTACAGAGATGTGCCTATCTCTGGCTCCTGAGTGAACATAGTGAAGTTACCACGCTCCACCCAGGAATATTTATTGCACCATGTCTTGTCAGTGACACATCTTGATAACAAGTGACTTTATTTTTTACAAATTCATTTTTTAAAGAGGAAATTTATGTAAGTTGACCCACTGAAAAAATTGTTGTGCTTGTTAAGTCGAGGTTTTGAAGTACCCATTCTGGTGTTCTCATAATTGAATGTTAAATACAGTTATATGGAAAGTGTTTTATTTAGTTTATTTCTCTGCTAAGTTCTGTCACGATTTTTTTGTTATTGTCTTTTTGGGATGCAGTCAAAGATACATTACTATAATTGTATTCTGAACATACTTTTCAGTGTTTCGAGGTTATTCTAAGACACTGGGCTATATAGAATTCTGTTCAGTAGGTGAGATGGAATACCTAAGCATATGAAACAGATTGTTTTCAACATCTTAAAGTGCTTAGAGGTAAGAAGTTTAGTGAAGCTCACCAGAGTGGAGTGTATTTCTAGCTGTGAAAATCATGGAGGATGGATGCAAGTCATCCCTTGGGTGAGTCAGTAGTTAACAAGCCAGTTGGAGCAGAAAACATTAAGAAAATCCACACTTTACTAAATTTCTAGTTGTATTAAAAATATTTGACATCTTTTTTTACAAGAGATGTTTAAATAGAGAAAGAGCCTTCTGCTGAACACTAAAATACTAGGAAGGGCCAGTCTTGCTGCTAGCACCTTCCCTGGGGGTCAGGACATCAATGTGAATAAAGCAGCAATTTCTCATTTGTTAGTGGGCAGCCCATTAGGTTTCATCTTTGATTTGGTTCGTTTTATATACTGAAGCGGTTACTTGTTTGTTCAATAAATAAAAGGGAAATCTTACTTTAGATGAAGCAGATTGTAGGCATTTGCTTATTTCTTCCGTTTCTTCTCTGGTTGATTAGTGTTTGGTCTTGAGGACTCAGGAATGAGTTAAGTAGATAATTCGAATATGTGGCTGAGGCTCATGTGAATGTTTGGTGCACAGTTGACAGACTGGTGATTTGTGCTTAAGGGACAAATCTAGTAACAACTTTGTTGTCCTGGTGAGTCTGGATTTCCTGTGCTCAGATCTGTCCGTACAAGGCTGATTAAGTAGTTCCTGGTTGCTGTCACCAGAGGTTCTAACACTTGGCTGGTTGGGCAGCCTTTTTCAGCCTTCCTGCATATCTGAGACAGGTGGAGGCACAGATGTGGGTCAATAGGTAGAGTTGCGTGTGAATATAGTCACTATATGGTGACTTGGAGATTCACACAGTGGTCCCTGGAGGCACACAATAAAATCTGTCTTCTGAAGTCCCTAGTGAAAACTTCAAAAGGTCTTCACTGATGGGAACATCCTCAGTTGCTGGCATAGAGAGTGTTGTGTCATTGGCTGTATTTCTAGTTCTCTGCAGTATTTAGCTGTGGTCTCCTAAAGTTCTATTAACTAACCATTCAGTGTGATCTCTTAGTAAAGTTGCCTGGAAGGGCCCTGGTTTGCTCTTGAGACATATTCCTTTTGACCAGGTTATGAATAATTTCAGTCTGTACCTCTAAAACAATACACAGAGACAGTTATTTCAGGGTTAGGATCTGGTGGTATACTGTGTGTGTATACTGTGTATATACTCCTATGTATGTGTGTGTGTGCTATATGTTTGTACACATGAATGTTACAGTGTTACATTAGTAAGCGTGCACCATCTCAAGGAAATCTGTTTTATGGTCCATGGTCAGAGCCATGTTATTAGGCTTGATGGTGCGCACCTGCTGAGTGGCCTTACCAGCCTGAAGGATAAGTTCTTTTTAAATGTGGAAGTCTAAGAATTGAATTACTCTAAGGGGTGATTTTCATTATCATGAAGACAAAATTGAAAGCACTTCTTCCCACATTAGGTATACTTTTTCTTTCATACCTAGAATTTATTTGTTATTTTACCTTATTTATTTACTTGTAGCCTGAGTCTTACTGGCTGGCCTGGGATTCTATGTGTAGACCAGACTGGCCTAAAACTCACAGATACCCTCTTGCCTCTGCCTCTTGGATGCTGGCAGTGAAGATGTGTGCTATCACATGACCCCACCTAGAATTTAGAATGAGTTATTGTAGTAATTGGTCATATATATCTACAGGATGCATACCTTGTTACCTATTTTAATTTTTTTCCGAAATCATGATGCCTGTCAGTTACGTAGGATTCTAAGGATTGAACTGCCAACATGGGGTCTACCGCAGCTATATTGTAATCCTCATCCACCAGCTGAAGCTGAGTTTCAGTCTCCTATACCACTTCCTGTTGTTTATTTGTACTGGTGGGCATTATGGATCATAAAGTAAGTCTCTGGTAAATGGCACTGAGCTTTCCTTCCTTTCTCTGCATGCTGTATCTGTTTGCATTTTATGGTTGCTTCTTTCTTACTAGGTTGTAAGACTTGATGTATATGGATACAAAGTCTCTAAGGAGTGATTCATTGGTCATCTTTTTGGGCTGCCTTCTCACTCCCTTTGAACTAGAAAGTTGAAAACTTACGATGCCAGGTTTTTTTTTTTTTTTTTCCTTTTGCTTTTATTGTTGTGTTTAACCCTATCTAAGAAAACACTGCCTTATTCCAGGTCATAAAGACTTGCCATTCTGTTTTTTTGTTTGTTTACCTCCAGCTCAGGCTTTGATGATTCTCTGAATATGAGGTTGGCATGTGCCACCTTTACCACAGGCTCTTGCGAACATTGTTGTCTTTTGAGACCAGATCTTGCTTTTTATCTCAGGCTGGCCGGAAATGTACACTCATACCTCAGATTCCTCAGTACTGGGAGTACAAGCACCAGCCAGCGCTTCTTCACTGCCTCTAGAATTCACAAATTTTAGTGACTAAAATTAAGTTATCTAGAAACTTAAATAAGTTAACACTTACATGAATCTTGAGCTTTCCTACCATTTCGTTGTCCATAATAAATAAGAAAGCTTGATGTAAATAGGACCTGTTGAGTGGTAGCAGTAAGTTGAAAAGAAAACAGACTGGAACACATTAGATTTCTGAAATTTTTTTCTTCCAGTAAGTAGGTTTTTGTAGTTGTTACATTCAAATTTCAAAACTGAATCTCCAGTGTTTACATTCAGGGATAGGAATGAGGGAAGGACAGGTTTTCCAGGAGTTTCAGGAGAGGGTAAGCTTGTTTGAGTAGCTCCTGAGCCTCCAAGTAGAAATTATTGGTGAATCCCAGAGAAGAGATAGCTGATTGTAGCTGTCTAGTAAGGCAGACTCAAGTAACATGCAGTTAGCATAGAAAGGATTGTGTGCTAGCTCAGAGGCTGAGCCCTGGATTGCTGGCTTACTGTGTCTAGGCCCTATGTTCTGGTTTCCATTTCCATTCTAGATGACACTCAACATTTGTTGAGCTTTCCCCTCAAGGATCCTCCTCTTCTAAATTGTGCCAGAAGTGAAATGAGAGCAAGGAAAGTAAGAGCTTTCTTCTCAAGCAGCTGAACTGTGGGAGGACACAATGTTTGATTAGCTTTGTTCTGTGTCATTCTGAAGGTTTGTGTCAGAGCCTGTTTTCCAGGTACTGCAATGGACCTTGCTGGCCAGCAGCCCCTAGGATCTGCCTTCTACCTTAACATTGCTGGGACTGTAGGCATGCACCACCATACCATATTTTTTTACAGGGTTTCTTTGGGATCCAGATGAGTACAGGTCCCGCCTGAGCCATCTCTGCAGCCCTATTGTTCTTTTGATGATACAGGTTGGAGCTTAAATGCCTAGCCTTTAGGCATAGTAGTTTGAGAATTTACATTTAACCTGTAAGCCTTGAACTTCAGAGTACTGTATTTCTCAAAATAGTTTGGAATCATGAATGTGTGTGCACACATACATATTTTAATTTAATAATACATATTAATACATATTTAATAATACAATAAATACATATTTTAATTGACTTTGTTTGCCCCACTTCCAAGGGCAGTAAGATAGTTCTTGTTTTAAAATGCATTGGATTTGCATGGTTTAGTTGTTGGTGTTAATTGCTTGACCTAAGTGGATGAGATTGGCAAAACTTTTAAAGTTGACCAAGCCTTTCTGCACACTTGTGATGGGTGATCTGTTCTTGGGTTCATAGCTTTACACTTTTTACAAGAATGACTTGCCTCTTGCAGCTTCCTCATTAAGTCCTTTCTGCCAGAAGGCATTGATCAAATATCTGTTTTTCCTCACCTGAAAATTTACTACAGAGAAGTTGAATTTCCTCCTGTGGTTTCAGTGTGGGCACAGTGATATTAATCACTGTTTCAGATCAGAGCTCTTGTTCAAGCACACTAGAGCTAAGATGAGTACATGACCAAACTTGACAGGAGGGTTGGAGGCCACTCTTGTGGTCTGTTACAGGTTTGAATACTACTTTGTTGACTTTGAATTCCTTAGCTCGGTAGTATCACCTCCTCTGTTACTTCAACCAGTGATGAAAATTTTATCTGAATTCTTAGATGTCTTGACATAGGCTTAGTACTTTTATCATCAGTCTTATACCATCAAGAGGGAATATTTTAATTTTTGTACCCTTGTAGTCAGAAGTAACGTCTGACTTCATACCCCTGTTGGCTGTACCCAGTAGAATGTATCCCGCAGTGAGCAACTCTGGCTGTTGTGTTGAGGCTGCATTTTGTGTGCTGATCTCAGTACAGACACAACTTTAAGTATATCTTTCATTGATACAATGTGTGTTTTCTTATTAGCATGTCAGATTTCTAAACACTACATGATATTCAGTTCCTATCAGTTGAAACACTGGGATTATCCTCCATTTCTACATCTCGTTTTGTGTGTGTGTGTGTGTGTGTGTGTGTGTGTGAGAGAGAGAGAGAGAGAGAGAGAGAGAGAGAGAGAGAGAGAGAGAGAGAGAGAGGTGGTGGGGGTGGGGTGGGGAGGTTTCCTTCATTCTCTTTTCTTCAAGCTCCATATCTCTGTGGCTTGTAAGTTTTGGTTTCTGGTGATTGATTTGTTAATTTCTGTTTCCTTAGATTTTGCGATTTCAGTACAAACACTGTAAACCATGCATAAAATAAAAAACCATGTTAGATATAAAACTAATTTGATGTGGTAGTTTCAATTGAAAATGATCCTCTTGGGTTCAAAGGAAATGGCAGTATTAGGAGAAGTATAGCCTTGTTGGAATAGGTATGGCCTTGTTGGAGCGAGTGTATTACTGGGATAGACTTTAAGGTTGCAGATGTTCAAGTGAGGCACAGTGTCACTCTCTCTTCCTGCTGTCTGCCAATCTAGATACAGAACTCCTGGCTACCTCTCCAGCATTATGTCTACCTGCCCTCATGCTTCCCACCATGATGATAATGCACTAAACCTCTCACCCACAAACCAGCCCCAATTAAATGTTTTCTTTTATAAGAGTTGTAGTCATAGGGGTGTCTCTTTACAGCAATAGGAACCTAAAATAAGACTACAACAGTCTTGCTTTCCCTGTGATTCTCACACACCAGTTGTGAGAGTTTGGTTTTTCAGGTGGCAGAGAGAGCCAGATTCAGATTCCATGATCTGTTGGACTATGCGGTTTATGTTAATCATTATATAAGACAGACCCTTTTCCTCATTAATGTGTGTATCTGGCTAAAAAAGCAGTAAGTACACTTTGAATGGAGCCAATACTTGAAAGATGCATGAATTTGAATTGGGCTGATTTCTGGAGAATGTCTGTGGAAGGGAAGAAAGATTGACTTCTCCAGTTTTTCTTTTTTAAGGAATGGCTTTACTGTAAACTGTTTAGTACATAAAATTTGAAAGTGTGTAAGAGATAATATGAATTTTCATGTTTCTACTGCTTAGCACTAGCAGTTACCAAAGTATATTAAATCTTCCCTTTTTTATCCCTCCCTTTTTTCTCTTCTTCTAGTGCTAGGGATTACTTAGCCACACCAACACCCCCCGCGTTCAGTCTGTAATTGATTAGCTTCTCAATTGTTCTTGATTTTATGACTTTGGTGATTGTGAAGACTTTTGTGAAGAATATTTGACTGATTGTTGGGTTTGGTTTAGTGGATCTCATTAACATAAACATGTCAATCTATGGCTGAAGTCACATGTTAGAGTACAAAGAATTCCAGACCAAAAGTGTTGAAATTTTTTTTCTCAGAAGACAGTTTAGCGTTTGTTAAGAACATGACCAAGTGTCTTAGCTCTTTCAGGTAGGTAACTGTATGAAGAATTGTATGGATGTAGACCAGATCTTAGAGCTGTTTGTAAAGTGTGGCTAAATTTTCTGCCTCTTTGGATAACACAATGTACAGGGTGCTGTAAATTAGATGTTGGTTAAAATAAATAGAAAGACTAACATCATTAGAAGTGTGGAAAAGAGTGTGAGTAGGTAAGCTAGCTTGTGGCCTGGGATTTGAATTTAAGTGTAATATGAGAGATAATCTTAGAAGCGGTTAGAATGTAAATTTTGTGTGTTTTGGACCTTGCTGCCCACCCTGGCAGTGCTTGGTGGACTGCAGCATCTGTTTAAGGGGAGGAGTACCACCAGCACAGCATAGTCTGTAGCAGTTAGCTGAGTTACCTGAGTTTTGAAAAGTGACCTTGAAGATATATAGGGTCTAGATAGTCGAGAGAAAGGGAAATGTCATCAGAATAGGAATATTGAAACAAAGATGGCAACATCAAATATTGTAGCTAAATTAGAAGTGGTGCGTATTGGAAAGCACTAACTATAGAGGCTTTCTTGGACCATGAGCTCCCAAATCATGACATGTAGACTTATTATTAATTATTAATATTTAACCTTATTAGTTATGAATGATCAATCAGCCTTAGCTTAGTCTTGTTTCTAAATGGCCCCTCCCCCCCACTTAAATTAACCCATTTCTTTTAATCTATGGCTCATGTACCTCATCTAGGAGTCCTGCTTTCCTCCTTCCTTATTGTCTGTCTGGTGCTCCGCTGGCTGGCTGGCTCTCTTTTTCTTTTCCCACCAGCCCTGCCTTTCCCATCTCTGCCTAGTTATTGGTTGGTATCAGCTTTTTATTAGACTCATCAGGTGCCTTAGACAGGCAAGGTCTTTACATAGAATTATAGCATAAACAAAAGCAACAAATCTTTACAGAGTTAAATGCAGCATACGCAATTGCAGCACATCTTTACATGGTTCTATTTCACAACTTTCCACCCTTTTTGTCTAAATGAAAAGGAACGGTTTTTAACTTTAACATAAGTAAAATTATATGCACTAATAACATTTATCCAGTAAGAATTACATTTTCAATATATCCAGCCTATTGTATTTCGCAAATTCAGAGAAAATACTCTGTTATTTCTCCTATCTTGATGAATACAAAGTTTTTTTTTTTTTAAGCCTAATTTAACTTTCTGTCATATTAAGGTATCTGGTCTTCAACTATTTCAATGATATATAAACTGCAAGTGCTGTGCAAGCCACTTCCAAAACTATAGAAATGACAGAGTCATCTGACTACCTGGGCAGTCACCCAAGGTTCCTCTGCATTGTTGGGGCATCTATCTTTGACCTACAGGCCTAGCATAGCTGACAAACTTTTATGTAAAACACAGATTTGAAAGACTGTCTTGCCTTGTCTTGGCAAGGTTCGTCAGTTTTTTTTCTTTGTGTCCTGAGTGTCCAGTTTGGATAGTGTACTGTTAGCAGTTGAGCAAGGACGTTTTCTTGCCCAAATGTTTAGCTTGCAACACAGTGAAAGCAAACTCTATATGGAGGTTCTTCGATGCCTGTCATCCTTTTGTGAAGTAGCTTGATGCTACCAGGAGCAGATTTGTCTCACTTTCATGAAAAGCCTTAGGTTATTAAGCATCTTAAATGCCATATTCTGTAGGTCTCTGAAATGTTTGAAGAGCATCTGTCTACCTGAAATGTATGTGTTTAACCATGAAAACATTAAGGTATGCTACAAGCTTGATTATTATAGATGACAAGCTACTAACCTGCATTTTTTTAATTACTCATTATATTTTTAAATGAGCTGCATAAACACAGCACCTTAAACAATAGTAGAAACATATAGAGCGTAACAAAAATAACTTTAAATTTGTATATACCAAAATCCATACCATTGCAAAATATTTGAGGTTAATAGTTGTCTTTTTATATTATAGTTCTATATCCCCCTAAATGATGACAAACATCCATAACCCACTGAATGATCAAAAACCATCTACCTCACTTCTTGAGAATGTCGACATTGTGTTCTTTAGACTGCGTCCTGGTGTCTGAGGATGATGGCATCCCAAGGGGACCTGAGAAAATTGAGACTATGGCCAAGTCTTGGGAAAACTAGCTCTAACATTTGTTGTCTAGTTTCATAACTGTTCATATTCAGATGGATCAGCATATATGCTACCTGTCTTGTAGTTTTCCTTTGTTTATTGTTTTATGTTTGTAGCCAAGATTTTCAGGGATTTTTCTCCAATCAAGCCTGATCTTTATTAACCTGGAAGGAATCTACAGTTCTTTTGTTGCCTGTGGAAGCAAAAACATAACCTTCTTCCAAACACAATACTCATAGTATACAGAGGCACACCTCACTCATGTCTGTGAAAGCTTATTATTACACCCCGTGGTCCTGGTTAAGAACTGCATTTAACTGCCCAGCTCTAGTTGGTGCCCACATTGTGGCAAGGGTTGTTTTTTTTTTTTTTTTTTTTTTTTAAACTTAGATTGTTGTTTCTATTTAATGTGCTGGCTACTCAAGTGCTCACTGTATATCAGGCGTGCGCCTCTGTATGCTATGAACACCAAGCTAATAGGAAGCCCCCCCCTCCTTTTTTTCCCCTACCCTCTCTTCCCCAGCTTTCTCAAGCCCTATGTAGAAATGGATGCCCAACACTGGACACCAAGCAGGCTTTCTTGGACCACCAACCCCCAATTATGACATGAAGACTTAATATTAATTATGAATGCTCAACCTTAGCTTAGTGTTATTTCTAGCTAGCTTTTTAAAACAGTGTAAATTAACTCATCTCTATTGATTTATGTGCTGCTCTGAGGCTCATTTACCTTATTTTTACATTCTGTTTATTCTGCTTTCCTGCTTGTTTTATGTCTGTGTGCTGACCGGCGGCTGGCTGGCTTCCATTTTCTCTTTGTCTGCCAGTCTTGCCTATCTCTCTCTACCTAGCTATTGGCTGTTCAGATCTTTATTAGACCAGTCAGGTACTATGGATAGTCAAGGTGAAACAGCAACATATCTTTACATAATTAAACAGGTAACAGTAAGGTTATCAGTTTGTTCTGTGTTTTGCACCAGGATTTTTTAAATTAGGCATGACACTTAGGTTGATGAAAAGTCTTCCCCTCAGGTATTTCATAAAGGTTAATGAGATGTCTCTTGATCTATCTTGACCATGTATGTAGAATTCTGAGAAGATGGCTTGTAGACTGTTGGTTTAGGGAGTCCCAAGGGGCTTTCTGTTTGAGAATCTGCATCTCTGTTTTATTATTTGTGATATTTGATATAGCAAACCCTAAAGCTCATGGAAGAAAAAGTAATGATAATGATAGCACTGGTAAATGACCTGGAAAAATGGCTCAGGCTGAAATACAGATACAGTCCAGAGGTCAAAGAATTCTTTGGACATGTTGTTTCTGTGCCCTGTGGTTGGTCTAGAGTATCCGGAGACTCAGCCACCTAAATAAGATATTGATTCTGAAGCAATGAGAAGAAGCAGTCTTGGAAACCTGTATTAAATGAGCTGCACAGTGAGTGGGTGGCCTCTGTTGTTGCTTAGCCTTATTTAAGCCACTGGCACAGCATGACACAACAAATATTCTTGCCAGTTCAGAGCTATCTGAATGATCTATACTATGGTGATTAAGAAACAAAGATGGGGCTGGAGAGATAGCTCAGAGGCTAAGAGCACTGGCTGCTCTTTCAGAGGTCCTGAGTTCGATTCCCAGAACCACATGGTTGCTCACAACCATCTGTAATGAGATCTAGTGTCCTCTTCTGGTGGGGAACATACATACAGGCAGAACACTGTATACATAATAAATAAAATTTAAAAGAAACAAAGACATAGTACTAGCATCTCTTTCCTCTATAAGACTTTTTTTTTTTTTCTAACCATTTATCTTACCTGTCTGCTTACAATCGTGTTAGTCAAGATTCCCTAGAGTAGTGGTTTTCACCCTTCCTAGTGCTCCGACCCTTTAATATAGTGGTGACCCTCAACCATAAAATTATTTCATTGCTACTGTTGGGAATCATAATGTAAATATCTGATATGCAACCCCTGTGAAAGGGTTGTTTGGTCCTCAGAGGGATCTCAACCCACAGAATGAGAACCACTGTTCTAGAGGAACAGAATTTAAAGAATGAATGTGTATGTATGTATGTATGTATGTATGTATGTATGTATGTATGAATGATCTTCTTGTTCATCTATCCACCTACCCACCCATCCATCCAGGGGATTTATTATAATGCCTTACAGTCTATGGTCCAGCTAGTACAACAATGGCTGTTTGTCAAATGGAAGATGCAAGAATCCAGTAGAGTTGTTCATTCCCCAAGGATGGATGTCTCAGCTGTATATTGAAATCTCAAAGTAGCAGCTCTAACGCTATTGAAGGAATGGACTTGTCCCAGAGAGCAAATGGTAGAGAGCAAGCTTCCTTCTTCCAAGCCTTTTATATAGGCTGCCAGCAGAAGGCTTGTCTCAGATTAAAGGTGGATCATCCCACCTCAAAGATCTGGAGTAGAAGTGGTTCATCTGACTTCAAGTGATTTAATTAAGAAAGAAATTCTTCATAGGCGAGCCCAGCCTTTTGGGTTTTAGTTAGTTATAGACAGTTAAGGATAGACATTACAACAAATAAGGCCACAGTTAAACAGGAATCAAGCTACTATTGGAGAGAGGGGAGAATAGCCACTATAGCTGAGCATGGGTGGTTGAATTTCTGAGTATAGAATTATTTGGTGTATTACTTTTCTGTTGCTATGGTAAAATAACACAAGTAAAGGCAGCCTAAGGAAGAGACAGTTTGTTTAGGCTTGCAGTTGTAGAAGGGTAAGAGCCTGCCATAGTAGGTGCATGGTAGGAAGTGGCAGGAGCAGGAGACCACATGCTGGAAACTCTGTACTGGAAGTGAGTGAGTGAGGCATTAAACTCCCAAAGCCTACCCTGCATTGATGAGCTTCTTCACATAGCACTAACAACGAGGGGCCAGGCACTGGAAATAATGCCTGAGCATTTCCATTCAGAGCACCATGTTTGGACTTCTTGTTGAGGATTGACATGTTTGTGGGACTGCTGCAGCTTATCTCTGTCTCTGTCCCTCCCTCCTCTCTCTGCCTCTCTCTCAGCGTGATTATCAGTCTGCTGTGATGGCACAGTGTTTCTGTCTCCAACACTTGGGTGGAGTCAGAAACACTGCCATGACTTCAAGATCACACTGGGCTACATGAGTTTAAAACTCATGTTTACAGAGTAAAAGACAGGAGAAACCAGCCAGCCTAACAACTAAACAAGCAAAAAAAAATCTAACTTGATTATTCAGATTTTACTGAGTTGTTTCTGTTTTTTTCAAGCTGGCTTTTGGAACACTCCCGTGCGCCCCCCCCCCCCCCCCCCCCCCCCCCCCCCCCCC
>PVIH01017459.1:0-20265 GCA_004025045.1 Sigmodon hispidus | reverse complement strand
CAGCATGACAGGATAAACCTGTCAAGGCACTTTGCAGACAGATTGAAGCCCCAGAGTCTGTCTTCTAACATGTCCTTTTGCCTTTTCTTTAAGGGAGAAAAAAAATTATTTTAAAGGTTTTAATTTTGTCTAGGAATATAGTTTTGATAAAAGTAGAGAAAGTACTTCATTATGTAATTTTGACTGGGTAGATTCTGTATTTAGGGAAAAAGCATTTGTTCATGCAGGGTGAGCTGGAAAAATTTCAGTATCCAGGACTATAGAAGTAATGAACCCTTGGAATGAATTGTGAGGAGGCACCTCCCCCCCCTTTTCATTTTTGAGGCTGGGTCTTGCTATGTTCAAGGCTGTTCCTGATCCTCTTGTCTCAGTTTCCCAAATGCTGGGATTATAGGCATGTACCACTGCTCTAGCATTTCAATTAACTTTTGTCAAATGAATGAGTGACCATTGAATGTTCTACAGACTCGGACGAAATGACGTAATTTTGAAGTTTCATATGCTGGGTTCTCATGTATTGTAGCTACTTTCTTACTGAGTTAGAGGAGTCATTACTTTTCTACAAATAAGCCCTGAGTTTTTGGCTAGTAATAATACGTAAGCTGGTAAGGGAGTGGGGGCAAACCACAGTTCATACACTCACTATTGAGAAGTATGTGGATGGCCATTGGCCCTAGCCTTCTGGTTTCAATTTACTTACTATCTTGCATAGCAAGGACTTGCAGTAAGTTGGTGGGTCAGGATGCTTACTGGCTCTGGGTTGGCATGGCCCTTGGCATTGAACCTGTTCTGTCTTTTTACTCTGCTTCTCTTTCTCTTGTGAAACAGCAGGTTTTGCCTTATTCTTTTTTCCCAGTGATGTGTAAAGTGGGGTTTATTAGGTCTCCAGGTAGAGCTATAAGATTTCTTTCATATTGAGCGGTCTCTGTACTGGAGAAATTTGAAGTTGGATTGTTAACACCTTTGTTAGTGGTGAAGATACACATTCACAGAGCTTGAATGTATATTTAGTTTGCCCCAGTGGCCAACTCTATACTAGTGAGTGCTTATAGATGAAAGGGGCTGCCTTTAGTGAGAATCCACAAATTATTTTGATGTCATGTGCAGATGCAAGTAAAGGCAGCATTCAGAGTACTTTGGGTGACTATCAAGACCACAATAAAAAGCACCATTGAAAAATTCTATGTGACTGTGAAGAAGGCACTATAAAAGCCTATTAAGTTTGCCCAGTATTTGTTAACATGAAAATAATCTCTAAGCAATTTATTCTTGCTGATTTAGGCAGTAATTTACAAACAATTTTTTTTTAAAAGGATATACTTCTTTTACTTTATATGTATGAGTGTTTTGCCTGCATGTTTGTATATACACCAGAAGCAGGAGGTGGCACTGGATCTCCTAGAACTGGAGCTTTGAATGTGAACTACCATGTGGGTTCTAGGAATCAAACCTGGGTCTTCTGCGAGAGCAACAAATGCTCTAAACATCTGACTTATCTCTCCAGCTCTTATACAGAAGTTTTATTTGCTTATTAGTATTTGGAAGCCAAGAAATAGGAATAATGTTGAATAATGCTAGTTTTTGTTTATAAAGGTTGTTTGGGTAATTTAGTACCCATGACCATTTTTTAAAAGACTTGTATTTTATTTTATTTTTTAAAAAATTCTCAGTGTGTTGTCAGGCTAGCTTTGAACTACAGGGCCAGGTAATTTTCCTTAATTTGGGGACTATGGTATGGTTTTTATATTGAGATTTTTTCGAATGCTTATAATTGTTTAAGAACAAAGTCCAAATTTTTTCTTTTCCTTGCTTCCTTCCTTCTTTTTTTTTCCTTTAAAAAAAGTTATCTGTATGTTTACATTGGTGTATGGGGTTGGTGTTTTACCACATTACATTAGTGATTATAGAAAGGTGGACTAACCAGTGTTTGACCACACTCAAAATCTAGGATAAAGATATGGCTCCCATGTATTAAGAGCATTTCTGTTCCCAGGTCCTGCTGCATACTTGCTCAGATACTTGGTTATCACTGGAAGTAGGTAATACCCTAGTCTTTACATTTGCACGGACCTGGTGGAGCTTACTATCAGTCTGTTTTATCCTCCACCAGGGGTAGAGCTTTGAAGTTTCAGTCTGCCTTGTAAGAGATGAACAATTTTTTTTTTTTTTTCTGTTGACTTCCTAGTGGTTTATAAAGAATGTATGACTTGGGCTGATATGGTTCAACAAGTACTTGGGCTTCCTTTGCTAGCCTTTGTTGAGTTTTATATCACAGCCCAGAATAGATGGAGTATTCTCTTAACACACATACTCCCAAACATACATGAGCACACAAACAAATTGAAACTAAAATAAAAAAAAAGAAGACTAGATGAATCTGAAAAGGAAGGCAAGTGTTATTGTTGTGAAGGGACACGTGTTTAACATTGTATTTTAGAAGCTTTGAAGATGAAACAGCCTGGCATTGGCACAAAGATATATAATGTTGAAATACCCAAAGATGCAGAGAATTGAAACAGGAAGTGAGCCAGGGAGGGGTGTCTTCAAGTGAACTCCTAGTCATAATGGCCACCAGGGAATCTGACAGACAGTGATAATAGAGATCAGCTTTGCAGTAAGCTCCTGAGGTCCACCCTGTTGCCCAGCAAGAATTCTGTCTTTTTGGGACTTTGGGATCAGAAATTCAGGGCGAAGAAAGATCCATCTGTTTTTAGCTGCCTGATTTCCTGAAGTTGCCTTTCCATCCTGTGGGGAACAGAGTGGGCTAGAGAGATAACTCAGGTGTTAAGAATACTTGCTGCTCTTGGGTTCAGTTTTTAGCTTATAATGACTTATTGCTATGCCAGGGAATTCAGGACACTGACCTACTTAGGGACCTGCACAGATGTGGTTCACATGCACTCAAGGTGCACTGGCACATGTCTCAGACTGATCCTTAGAACCCACACAGTACACTGCTGCATGTTGTCCTCTGACCTCCATACATTTACCCTCCCCCAACCTTAAAAAGCAAAAACCAACAACTGTGAAACTCTTGGAGAACCCGGCTCTAAAAAATACGTTTACAGAGCTCCAAGGGAGCAGCAGGACCTTGCCTTCACAGTGACCTGAGGCTGTTGTTAGTTGTTTGAGCTTCCCATTGACTTAACAGCTCTTCTGTTGTGCCCCAAGTAAGAAGCCATAGAACCAAAAGAGCAAACTATGGAAAATGTCTTTGAAAATTAATGATTATGTGTGTGTCTGTAGCATGAACTTTGTATGATATGATGATTTTAAGATGTGGAAACCTGCTATGATAGTGTAAGTTCAGGTGATAGAGTATTTCAGAGCTATGGGGGGGGGTTGGTTATTTACTAAATGGGCATAGTTATCATTCTTCACCTTTAGAAGAAAAATACACTTCTAGATTTCTAAATTTGAGATTTTGTTTGCATTTGTAGCATTTATCTTAATCTCCTGATGTTTTGTGTGAAATCAGCACTGACCTTTCCCTTTTCTCCCTCCCCCTTCTTCTTTATATGTGAGGAGATGACACCATCTAAGCCACTAACTCTTCATGGGGTGTACAGGATGGCATGTTCTCCATCCTGAACTGAAGTGATGTTTCTCAGGTTACATCTTAAAGTAGAAGAGACAGTCAGGAAATGACTAGCTACACTGGTGGCCCACCCAATCAGGGAGCGTGTGGATCATTCCCTAAGCCAAAGGATGCAACATGTTTAACTGGGGACACACGATGAAGCACTTAGAAGTAGTCCTAGGCAATTGGGGCTTAGCTGTATACTTACAGCTGGTATAAGTCTGGGGTGAGAGGTGACTGTTTGGGATGCTTTGGGAAAGAACTAATGGATGAAAAAGATATCCTGTTTACTTCAAATAATAATGACACTTTGAAGCAAGTTGAGAGGCAGTATTAAATTTTGGTTGTTAATTGGTTCTGTTGGTTTGGAATTGACAACTGCTGCTGGAGGTGCACAGGTTAAGTAGGAAGTACTGACAGTGTATTTATTTCCCCCATCCCCTCAGCAAGCTCTGCTTGAGCCTGTATCAGCAGGAAGAGTAGGGGAACTATTTGTGCATACTATGCTTTTGCTTTCATTAATTTGAGATTTCATTAATAACAGCACTTGAACTGTTGTTACTAAATGACTGGTTAAGCATTATTAACCAAGAAACCCACTGTTGGACTATTTGGCTTCAATTTTTAAAACACTTGAATTTCAGATACAGTGATACCCCCATTACATTTTGGGAGGAACTTCTCTTACTAATAATTTGGCCTTTAGACTTTGTCATGGCTGCAGAAGTGAAGCACCCTGAGATGTCTGGAAGGAATTGACAAAGCTTGGCGATAGCCTAGCAGAAAGGCAGAGTTAGATGTTTCCTACTTTTGGGCTGGGTAACTGCACAGCTTTCACCCTAAGGAGGTAAGAGACATTAATTATAGAGACAGATATTCGTTACCATGTACCCCGAGACAAAGACTGAAGGTACCCCAGATACCTTGTCCCAGTGTGGTAATAGTTACAAAGTTTTGTAGTAACAAAACAGACACAGATAAATAAAGGGTTAGGGTTAGGGCATCTTTTAAATATTTTGGTAGAAACAACAGATTGGGTGAATATAGCAAAGTAGAGTGCTAGGCACTAAGCAGCTATTGGAATATGAATAGTGTTTCTCAGGTCTTACTCATAAATTTGAAAGGACTATGTATTTTACAATCCCAATTTTTAAAGGAATTCTGATTGTGTAAAGTAAACTAAACTTTGATATAAAGTCCCTGATTTCTTTGTGTCTGTGGTGATATGTTACATATTTAATAAAACTTGGAATATTAAGAGATCAACACACAGTCAAAAACCATGCATAGATCAGGAAGTTCTTGATCTTTGAGTACAAGGCCAAACAACTGGGCTTCAGTGGCTCACACCTTTAATCCCAGCACAGGGAAAGCCAGGAATGGTGACCTATACCTTTAATCCCATAATTTCAGAGACAGAGATCTTACTGTGTTTCTGTGAGTGAGTTTAAGGCTGACTACTAAATAGATTAAGTACCTCATGTCTTTAATCCTAACCTGGGTGTGATACAGCTGGGTGAGAAGGGTATTTAAGGTAGGCTTAGGAAAACAGCAGCAATTAGAAGTGACCAGGAGGGAGGCTGAGGAAGCTGGAAGACAGCTGGGTGAGAATTGACTGTGGTGTTTCCTCTCTCTGATATTTCATCCTTTTGCCCATATCTGGCTCTTTCATTACAATCAGAATTCATGCTACATGTGTCAGTTTTTTAGTTTTTGTTTTTGAACAAAGTTAAGGCAACAGTATTTAAATTAAGGCAACAATATTTTGGAAATGAAATACTGTGTAACATAGAAGCTCAGAAGTATCCAGAAGACTGGCAGGGTGAAAGGCAGAAGACTAAATATGTTGCTTGTAGGTGGGTCAGTTCCATGGTTTCTCCTGAAGAGTCTGCAAGATTCTTTCTGACTTAGTTCTACCTGGGGATGATAAGAACACAGCTTTCCTTCCCTCAGTAAAGCAATATTTTTAAAATTGTCTGGAATTATTTTTAGGGAACCAAGCCTTTGAAAAGATTCATAAGACAGATCTTGAGGAGAGGTCAGAGTGGAAGATGTGACCTTTGGATGCCTACCAACTGTGATCTTGGTCTGGGAACTTCTCTCAGCCTTAGTGAACTTGACTTTGAACCTGGTGCAGAGATACTGTAAAATTGGCTGAGATTTAAATGATACAAACTACAATACAGAGTATTCATTTTGTCTCCCTTGGAAGACAGTCCCTTTGCCTAAGTCCTTACATACATAAAACAGAATGTTGAGCTAAACTATGCTTTATTTTCTTAAATCTTCTCATAAAGTAATTTTTCTGTGCTATTCATGGAATTTTGTTTTTGTTGGCTTAGGTTTTTTTTTTTTTTTTTTAATGTATGTGTGGGGCGTGGCAGTGTAGCGGGCTGCTCTACTTGGGGTCATCAACTCAGGCTCAGATCTGCGGATTGAAAAAGACACAAGAATGCCATTTATTGAAGGTCAATCTCAGACTTATATACCCAGTGCTTTCAGGGGCATAGCACTATGGAAATTCCCCAGGCAGCTGGAAAATTACTAACCAGGTAAACAGCTGAAACTTCCTCATCTAACCCTCTCGCTCCCTCTCCACTCCCCCAGAAAGGCAGAAACATTCTGGAGAGGGCATGGAGCATGGAAAGCAGCTAGCAGTCCACAGGTTTGTCCTTCGAGGCTCAGAGTACTGGTGAATGTCAGAGCAGAAGTGTACATGTCTCCCCTTCCAATAATAAAATGACTAGGTCTGTCTTAGGTGACCAGGTCACAAACACACATCCTGTCTTAGGGTGAGGCCATCCCCCAAAGTCTTACCCATCATTGACTCACTAGTCACTGTTGACCAAGCTCAGCCAAATGGGAACATCATATTTCTCTTGAGCCAGAAAGAATAACACTTATCATGTGGCAAAATTGACATGATCCTGGATTTTACACTAGCGCTTAGTTAGGTTCAGCATCAGGATAAAGCTTCCTGTTCAAAGAAGCAGCACTCCCAAAGAAAGGTGCCAGCCGAGTCCTTAAAGTCTGCCTGTAAACTGAAGGCCTTTAGTCATAAGCCAGTCTTTGCTCAAATAAAAAAATACAAGCAATCCACTTCATCCTGAGTTAATTAGCCAACTGCAAATTAAACTGTTGTATTTCCTTATGAACATGAATATTAATTTCATTTTAAGTGGTCAGGGCATTTACAACCTTCCCAGTGAGGGTATCCATTATGCTTGCCACCTTAGCAGTATGACTCAGGGCAAAGCCCACAGCAGCAGCTCCAATAATCCCCAAATACCTCTTGGATCGATGTAAAATGAGCTGAGAGTCATTTTTTGGCAATGGGACAGGCACACGAACCACCACAGCCATTCTTTTAGGTGCCCAGCAGCTCTTCAGGTGATACTCCTACTCAGAAACAGTTCAAAACTCCAGACACATTAGAAAAATCATTTATCACCACAAAAAGGAAAGGAAGGGTAAAGACACAAGATAATCAGACTCATTCCAATTGGCAGTTCCATTAAAATAGGTGGCATACATAACTGTAATGAAGGCTGAGGACCCCAACAGAGGTACTTTGAGATAGTGCAAGCATCCAGAACAGTTAGCCCACAGTAGGGGTAAACTTCATTCAAAGCCCTTACTATCCAGCTAGCATCAGCTGACTAGGGAGCCCAGGATAGAGTCTTGTACTAGCATTAATATTGAGGGCATCCATACCTCATGAAGGCCTGCCACCAAAGCATTTGTAATGTTAGTAGAGAAACCAGCAATAGATGCATTGCTTCGGGCAATGTATCTACTCTTAATTTCAAAAACATAGAAATTCCAGTAAGATTCTACACATAGGAAAATTTGCCTCAGACAAATCAGCTAGAATAGCAGGCTTCTCTATGGAATAATTAATGGACAGAAGAAGGGGCCAGACAGAGTTATCCAGCCCTGCTGGCATCAACAGTGGGGAAGTCTTTACCAGTGTCCACCAAATTTCTTGAAAACTCCAGGAATATCCACAGTGCAGACCAAACTCTCAGGCACCCAAACAGGGTTGTCTGTATCCTGTGGAAAAACACAAACAGACCCTCTTCCCTGCATTAGAAATGGGTCTGGTCCATGCCAATTGCCATCGGCCAGGTTTTTCCATTTTACTTGAGGTAAGGCCTTGTTGCTAGGCTTCCGATATCTATCACCTTCAGTACGTAACTGAGAATCCACAGTTTAAAAATTTTAAATATAAAAAATGAAGGATTTAAACTCTGCTACTGTACTAGAACAAACTTACTTAACACTGAACAGTAACTCCAGCCAAAAGTTTGTGGTTCCTAAACCATGGCAACTTCTGCACCTCCTGTAAATTCCTGCTCCCTTATTAAACCTGTGAGATTACAAGTTTATAGTGGCTGTAGACATGGGTGCAAGGACAATAACCCTGCAGCTAACATTCTGGGGCTGCTCTTTCAGCCTTTCCTACCTGTGCCCTTCTTTGCAGTGGGTGCTGGCTGCAGCTTATGTAGAATGTGTGTGTATTTTGATAGTTGATTCCAAGTCAGTGGAGTAGTTCTTTAAAGCTGATGGTTCACAGGCCTTCTTCATCCTGTAGAAAGGTGTGTGTGTGTGTGTGTGTGTGTGTGTGTGTGTGTGTGTGTGTGTGTTAACACTTCCTGGGAAGATATTTCTTAGATAGTTCCTGCCTGAGACCCCCTTCTCTCGAGGAGGATTTTGTTAGATTAGCCCATTTCCAGTCTCTGTCTCTGTCTCTGTCTCTCTCTCTCCCCCCACACACATTAAGGTCCATCTTGTCTCCTGTCTGTGTCCTGCCTCCATCTCCCAGTTGTGTTGTAGTAGTAACTCAAGTGCTTATAAAATTTACCATAGAAAAAAATACGACCAGTCTTCCTGGGATCCCAGAGTTGCACATTTTTCGACTAGATTTCTCTTCTTCTTTCTCTTACATCTTCTTCTAATGCATATTTGGATACAGTTTGGGGAATTGTACAGAACAAGGCCAAGGCCATGGAGGGGCTTTTCAACTCTTAAAAGAGCTTTGACTGTCCTAATTTTACCAGAGAAATAGTATTAAAATAGTGATAACAGGTATACATTTCTGTCTATGAATGCTACAGAATCTGTAACTGTTAATAACGTTTATTGTCTTTATTAGGGCTGTTTTAGGGCTTAAGTAACTGCATGTTTATTCTCTTTGACATTTTCTAGTATTGAAGAGAGTAAACTTAGGTCAAGAAACCCCGTTTTGTATTCTAGTAGCCGTTTTGTATTCTAGTAGCCGTAGAAATAAAATAAAGTTCAGTTTCACATTCCTGGCAGAGTCTTGCCCAGTTATAGGAGAGAATGAGCTAAGAGCTAAGGACACCTGGATGATCCAATCATCGGGCAGTAAAAACCTGCCAGCCACACCACCCAGGTGGGGTCCAGGAATGTGAAACTGTAAAAAGTCCCTAAGCATGAGTTCTTTCACTGCACAGCTGTGCCCTTGACCCCAGGTAACCCTGCCTCATAGTCTTTGCCTTAAAAAAAAGCTTGTGTATCTTGGGGAGCTCAGCTCTTCCCTGCACCGCACTCATGAGGTGCAAGTGCAGTGCAGGGAACAAGCTCCCTGCCTAGGCTTGTATGGCGCAGACAATAAACCTTGCTATTGCATTTGGAACATCTCTGTCTTTGGTGATTTCTCTGGATGATTGAGATTCAGGCATTACAGTATCACATGTCTTGGGGAAAAAATTGGAAATCTTCATGTACATTTTTATGTGAGTCTTCAGATGTTTTCATGTCAGTTTCTTAGTAACATCTGAAGTTTGTTGAAATTCTCCGTTACCAGCAGTGAAGTTTTTCTGATTTTTTTGAGATGTAATCTGAGTAGTTCAGGCTGACCTCAACTCTTGATGTAGCTGAGGATGGCCTTGAACTAAATATTGGGGCTATGGGTATGTGCTCGCATTCCTGGCTGAAACCTAAAGCTTAAAACCCACACGTAAGTTTGACCTTGTTAATTTTGTTTTTGACAGTCTCATGTAGCACAGGCCAGCCTTGATCTCCTGATCCTCCTGCTTCTCTGCCTTCCAAAGGCTGGAAGGTGTTTAATAACAGATATGACTACACTTTAATTTAGGAACTTTCTTGTAGTTGAATTTGAACAAGCAAATTCTGAAATATTCAATAACTGTTTGCTTTATTCCTGCATAGTGGTTTATTTTTATGTTTAGTGAAAGGTCCAACTACATCATGTGCCCTTGGGACTAACTCAGTTGAAAGTAATAATTGGGTGGTTAGGCATCTGTTGGATATGTGGTCTTGAAAATTTAATTCTTTGGCTCCACTTTGCTCAAGTAGCTTAAAAAACAATGGGAAGTGAAAGCCTGAGCAGGTACTCATGGAGTCCCCCCTCTTGACCTAAGCTGAGCCCAGGCTGCTTCATTAAGATATTTCTGCATTGGGGGGTGATGAGGAGCCATCCCCACCTCATCCTTTGGTGTCTGGAAAGCGCAGGCTTTTTCTAGTGTGTGTGTGACTGACTATCAAACTCAGGAATAGTGTGCAGTATTTGAAAGGCTTGTGCACGCTTGAAAGGGTTGTCTGCTAAAGAAGCCAATTGAAACTAATTTATATACATAGCTGCCTTTATATACATAGTCACCTTGTTTGGAGTTAGTCCATTTATTATGTTGCAAATCATACACTAGGGGATACACTTGGAATTCTGTGACATTCCCCCCTCTCCCCAGGAATTCGCTTAATAGACTCTTCCCCCCCCCCTTTTTTTTTAATGGTTTGGGATTGAACTCCAGCTGTGTATACTAGCTATATCCATGTAACAAAAATTTTAATTAATACAATCAGCTCTGGAGTTGTAAATTCTTCACACAAAATGGAAATTCATTGTTATTTAATTCATTGTGCATTTTCTTGTCACAGGAGCCTGCACTGTAGATTTTGTTGCTTCCTTTAAATGTTGTTTGTACTTTTCCTGGGGGAGAAGCCAGATTTTCCACTGCTTTTTCAAAGGTGCCAGTGAGTCTAATGAATCTATTGTTAGAAATCATTCAAGATACATTTGTCATTTTGCAGATTTTTTTTAACATGTAAAAAAATGTCTATTTATATGTTGGTGGTATCACTAGGACAGAGTTTGCTTAGTCCGTGCCAATGTTAAAGACCTTCTTTAAGATTGATTCTTTATTTACTTTAGGTAAAATGTTGATAATAGCTTTTTTAAAAAGTGAAATATTTTGTTTGAAGACTGAATGAACCTTAATTTAGTAGTCCACAAAGTTAGCTTTGGTAATAATATCCACGAGATGCACTTTATTTTCTGTTAGGGGAATGTCACGTCTGCCCCTGCCACCTCTTGGAAGTTTTCTGAAAAAGCTCTTCAGCAGAATAGCAGCCAGCTACTTCCTTTTCACTCCTTGTGGTCAGTCTGTGCTCCAGTTTCCTTTCTCAGGAGCATCCAGGCTGCTATTGTAACATTTGGTCCCAAGAACTATGTATTTTCCAGGTGCTAGGTTTTATAGAGGAAGATAAGCAAATGGGCCTTGGTCTACAGAAACTACTGGGCATACCTTCTAGACTGCTGTGGAAAGAGAAGTTTGCTGAGAGAGCTCCCCCCTTTCCCCCAAGCCCCTGATGTGGGTTGAACCCTGGAGGAAATATTGGTGTTAGGTTTGAGGGCAGAACCTTTGTAGAGGGCATTCAGTACTAGGATGTCAGTGTCATGGCATTGCAGCCTGTGGAGGACTGAAGACTAGCAGGAGGAAAAGCTAACATGAGAACCACAGTGGTAAAGCAGGGCAGTGCACACATCTGGAGGATTGCACATGAGAAGCCATCTGGGTGGGCTGCAGAAGAATACCATTTCTCAAAAAAAAAATAAAGGAAATTAAAAGGCAGGTGTACAGGACGAAGCTTCTTTACAACCTGAATTGCTTGTCTTGGTTTAATTTTATTGTCCTTTGATTAAAGTACACTGGTAATGTTCGTAATTTCCCTGCAATCTTATATTTGTGTCTTACAAGGTTAAATTTTCCTTTCCTGTGATTTTGCCTTTTAATTGTGCTGCACAGCAGGGGCGTGGCCACAGGTAAATGTGTTGACTTGTCTCAGAAAACAGCTGAACTGGAAAGCTGTGTGGCCGTCTCAGTGTTTAAAAATTCCTGCATTTAAGTTGAATTGTCTCACAAAGATATGTCTCTTCACCTGCTGTTTACTAAAGGTAACTTGTCCTTACTTAATGTTGTAGAACCAGATATTTACTTAACCATTGAAGTGGTATTTACCTTAAGGAAAGGCTAAATAGAAATATAAAGGATATTGAGGAGAGATAATTAGTAGAACTTCTACAAAACACATCTATGGGGAGTGGTGAGGAAAATGCACACTGGCCCCCTAGAAAGGAAAAGAGCCTTGGAGAGAAGGAAACTAACTGGAATGAACTGGTTCAGTATTTTCCCCAAGTAATGAATGTGTGTGGTAGTTCATACGTGTGGCTAGAAGCACAGGTGCAAGGTGTCTGTGGGTGAAAATCATTTTTGTTCACTTTAGGTGGCAAGACATCATTTGCTTCTGATACTTGATAAAGGACTCTGGCTTGCACTCCAGGTGGCCCTGATGAAAGAGTCATGTATAAACCCCATGCTGTCTGGGAGTGAGGGTGTGGGGCGGAAAATACACTGTTTTTTATTTTCCAAAATCTCCTTGTATTTCCGCCATCACTGTGACTTTGTTTGTTTACTTAAGTGGACTTTTGGGCTATAGTATCTTCCATTTAGTTGACTTTTACAAGAACATTCTTACAAAGAAACCTCATTGAAACAAGAGCCAGGACAGGGTAGCAGAGCTGATACTTAGAAACTAAAATGAACACCCACTAGCTAGATCTAATCAGTTTGATGACTGAAATGAAAAATTTTCAAGGAAGGCCTGATACAGACATATAGACATGCCTGAAGGTTTTTGTTTGTTTCTTGTTTTGTTTTAATTAAGACAGATCTCTTTTTATATAACTGTGGCTGTTCTGGAACTCACTCTGTAGACCAGATTGGCCTCAAATTCACAGAGACCCCCTTACTTCTGCCTCTTCCTGCTGGGATTGCAGGCATGCACCAGTAATTCCTGGCTTAAAATATTTCTTAATGGTGACAAAAAGTGTCATTGATTAAAAAGATATATAAAAAGTCACAGTATTAAAGCCACTGTTAGAAAAATTGTATGCAGTTTATTTTATTTCTTTTACTTCTGTATTTTGAAATACACAATTTAGCAATGTTAATTGTATGTAAATAAATAGAAAGCATGTATGGCAAAGCAATACCTTTTTTCCTGATAAAACACTTTGCTAATTAGTAGCTCAAAATTAATAAAAACTAGTTAAGGGAGATAGCAGTTGAGCCTTTCTGTTCCCACCACCCACATTGGCAGATGACAGACAGCTTCAACTTCAGGGAATCCAGTGCTGCCTTCTGGTCCCTGTAAGCACTTACACATCCATAAAAGTCACATAGAAACCCACATATATACATAAATAAAATAAAATAAAATAAATTCTTTTAAAAAGTTCATGCTTCATAAAGTAAACAGTGTTCATTGTGAGTAATCCTAAAGCAGACAGAATTTGGTGACATTTAGGTTTTGTTGGGATTCAGTAGTTTCTGTGTATAGAATGTTTCCCAGTATGTCCTAGCTCTTCATACCTAAAACCAGTGTTTGTACTAAAATACGTTCTAGGCTTATTTCCATAACATAGCTTACAGACCTGGAGGCCAGTGGAATGATGTATGTTGACATGACCTTCTGTAATTCAATATTTGATATTTAATGTTAACTTGATTTCCTGGGTCTCTAGTAAGCATGGTCATGCACCAGGATATCTGGTGCTCAGTGATAGAGGGTTTTATTGTTGTTCAGGATACTGCTTAGTGATCTTTATTATTGACATCCTTAAACTCGAATTTCTGCTGTAGGACACAAGCATACCAGTGTCGCTATTGGTGGTATTAGCTTGTTACTCTACTTTGCATTGATGATCAGTGTCTTTTCTGACTGTCATCTCCTAGATGTGGCATATGAAACATTCATGTTGCTGAAGTTCCATGGGTATGCTATGATGTGCAATGATTTGATTCACTCATTGAGAAAAGTAGAGGTAGAGCCTTCCTTTTTTCTTTTTTTGTAAAATCTGAGAGTAATGCCTGCCATGCTGTAATTGAAATAATTTAAAATCCAGTTAAGTATGATTCTCATGAATCTAAATATATAGAATGCAAATTCACATGATTTCATGGCTCATGGTCATGTCTGATGAACAGCTCTTTGCACCTTCATTCGATTGTACTCTTGGGGACTGAGCTGAATTGGAAGTCACATATGACTTTCCTGGGATGCTAACTTCATTAGCCTTTCAGGAATGTAGGCACTCAGCATTTGCTTCTATTTGTGACATAGCTAGCTACCCCTGGGAGAGCCTCAATGCTGGGATGCTGAGGCCTATAAATGAGTATATTGAACATGCAAAGTTTGGTAGGGGAAATCTTAAGTCGAGTTTGGTAACACTGAAACTGTTTTCTTTTTTCTTAGCCTCAGCAACTTGTGTTTGGTGGGCAGATATCCAGTTGTACATCCTCACATCAATGCACTGCCAATGGTAAGATGCCTCCCCTTTTCCTTCTTTCCTTCTGTCCTGTGTCAGTGATTTATAGCTGTGCTTACTCTTATTTTAAAGAAACTTTTGAGAAGTAAAAATTTCTCAACAATCTGAAATGAGCTTAGAATTTTTTTTTTTTTTTTTTTTGCAAAAGGAAACTTTAAGGATTTTTTTTTTTTTGTAATTTTAAGGTTATCAAGTGTCTTACTTTTTTATTGTTGTGATGAGATACCATGACTAAGAAAAATTACGAAGAAGAAAGCATTTAGGGGGGACTTAAAGTTTCACAGGTTAGAGTCCATGACCATCGAGTTAGGCAGGCATGGAGTTGGAGCAGTAGCCAAGAGCTAACATGTTGAAAAAAAACAACCATAAGGCAGAGAGAGCTAACTGGGAATGATGTGGGCTTTTGAAAAGTTAAGTCTATGCCAGTGACACAACACCTCCAATAAGGCCATGCCTCCTAATCCTTCCCAGCATGTTTTAGCAACTAGAACCCAAGCATTCAAAGATATTTCCATTCATATCATTACATGTGACCCACACATGATCTTTTGTGAAATGAACTATATTTTGTGAATAGAATTTTTTGCTAAAGATTTAGTATTAATAATATTTATTTTTTCATCATTTTTGTGAGTTTAAGGGCATTTTGTTTATCCCAACATTACTAGTTAATATGCAGTTAAATATGTAAGATTTTACATTGTTATTTAGTTGATAACTTTAGGGAAAAGCATCTTTGCTGTTACGTAACAATGTCTTCACTTCTGAATGTGTCAGGGCTCTCTGACTTTGGCAGTGTTTGGTGACTTGTAATAATTTGATAGTAGAGTTATATTAAATTCCTAAGACTTATTTGAATTATATGGTAAGTGATCTCACAAACTAGAATTCAGAATGGCTTTTTTTTCTACTTTAATATTGTTTTGTGTTTGGGAGTAAATAGTAGAATGAACGTATTTCCTGGTCTTTGACACTGAACCCAGGACTTTGAACATGCTATTACTCTGTTTACACTGGACACTTCCTGCAGTCAGCTGAAACTTGTCTCTTTTGTATAAATCTTCCACATACAAATATTTTCATAGTTCACTACCAAACATTATCATTATTTTTTACTTTGTGAAATTTCAGTTTCAAACATGAAACTGTAGAAACAAAGGTTTATAGAGTTGGATGAGAATTGGCGGATGTATCAGCTTGAAGTAAAAGGGATTAGAAGTTGTCCAGAACCAGAATAACTGAATAAATACAGTGACAGCAGGAGTTTCTTGATATGCTTGCACATGGTTCAGGGCACGACTTTCCTCATGTGCCTCATGTGCCTTAGCTTAGAATTATTTTTTTCAGTTATTCTTTGACAGTTTAGTTTATATGTTTAGTGCATACTTTCCATTTCTCTTTTAATCTCCTCTTGTTTCTACCCCCTTTTTACTTTTTCTTCCATCATCATATAGACTGCTTTTGTGTTTGAACGGCTCATAGGCTGTGTCTTAAATTAGATTATTTCATACATTTTCTAATTTTGCTGAAAATCTCCAAAATTATTTTTATGTCATTATAAACTTAAAACTTGTGGTTAGTTGCATATGTAGCTCAGTGCTAGAGAGCCAGAGGCCAAGGTTACAAAGGACATTCAGTCTCTCAGAACACTGCAGCCATTTGTACTTAGATCAGTGTGGCATGCATTTAGAGATGGTTCAGAATGTGGTTTCTTCACGGACCTCAAATGCTGTAGTTATTGTGCTAACCATGTGCATGGGGCACAGCAGTCTCTTCTACTCACATTCTGACTTGCTGGTTCTATTACCTACATCAACCATGACCTGAAAATAATAAATAAAAAATTTGAGAAATAGCTGTCTTAGTTAGGTTTTTCTCCCTGCCTCAAAAGCTTATAGCCAAATCATAATGAAAACAATGCATTCAGTCCAACTTCAAAAGTCCTCATAATCTATAACAGTCTCAAACTTGCTTCAAAGTCCAAAGTCTTTTCTGAGAAGTATGCCAAAACCTTAATTATAATCCTTCTATAAAAATAAAAATGTAGATCACATACTTCCAACATATAATGTCACAGGATATACATTACCTTTCCAAAGTGTAGGGAAGGAATATAGTGAGGGAAATATTGGACCAAAGTAAGACTGAAAACCAGCTGGGCACATTCCAAACTCTGCATCTCCATGTCTGATGTTAAAACACTCTTCACATCTCCAGCTTTTGACTGCAGCACCACTTCCTTTCTCTTGGGATGGTTTTACTCCCTGTTAATAACTTTCCTCAGCAGGTATCTCACAACTCTGATATCTCTAACATCTTGAGTTCTCCAGTACAATCCAAGCTCCAACTTCACAGCTTTCTGAAGTGGTCTCTCTACTAGGCCTCCATTCAGGACACCCCTGACACATGCCTAGCCTCAGCAGCTTTATTCCATTACTCTTTTCTTCTGTCCTTAACTCTAAAGCCAGAATTATGTGTTCGAAGATGCCAAGACCTGCTGCTTGTTGGGACTGGACTATGGCCCCTTGGACAGCTACATCTTCACCAGCTTTCTGTCCTTCACTGCCTAAGCTTGACTGTCCTTATAGACCAACCTCTGCCTTCCTAGGGCGCAGTTAAAGGCACACACCTCCACACCCAGCTCTAAGCTTTTCTTTAGTTCCTTTTCACAAGTTGGATATTAAGCTGGGTGGGATCCTGCCCTAAGGTCACCAATCTCTTTATTCTATTTCTTAATGTTTCTCTTATTGAACATAAGATTTAGCTCTATTCCGCTTCCCGGAGCTCCTTTTTTCCTTAAAGTTTACATTTTGTAATTTATTTTGCTCAGCTTGCTTCTTTTCATTATAAATCTCCATTAGAATTACATCTAAAAACCACAGGACAGAGTTTATAATAGTTTGTTTGAGATTTCTTCTGCCAGTGGAATTAATCCACAATTTTTCACTTTAGCCTCAGGCAGACTCTTTGGACAAGGGCAAAAGGCAGCTACTTTCTTTACTAAAGCGTCCCAAGAATGAGCAGTTGTCAACATACTAAAGTTTTTCTTCTTTGAGACATCTTGATTGAGTCCACCACAATTGATTAAATCTGAGTCAGCACCATTGCTTTTCCAACCCAAAGAAAAAGTCATCGCTGCCTTTCCTAACCATGGCCTTTGGCATAGATCTTCCCTTTGATCAATTGTTCCCTGCTGTGCCCTGCCCCCTGATTATTGGGGTTACACATCAGTTTTATTCTTAAATATTTCAATATTATAAGTTGAAGACTACTATATAATCACAACACAAATCTTCTGTCTTTAACTGTCATTGATTTCTTTTGGTGTGAGTATAGTTTGTATTTATACTTGAAACCACATAAAAGGTGCTATGGTGACTATTGTGAATGCAAGTTTCAGCAGTAGCTGATAGTTCACAGCAGTTCGTCTAAACCTGTAGCTGTTTCATTCCCTTTTTTCTGTATTTGAGTACTTTAGGGTCCTCTTAGAAGCAACATCCTAGTAATACTTATCTTTTTCTGATTGTCCTCTTTAAGTTTCCATATATGTGTCTTGAAGTCCATCCATGTTGTAGATGATGGTGCTATCCCCTCCCCTTCCCTCCCTTTTTATCCGTTCATTTTGAGATGGTCTCTTTTATCCCTGGCAGCCCTGGTGCAGAACAGACTAGCCTCAAACTCCCTGAGATCCACCTGCCTCTAACTCCTAAGTGCTGGAATTAAAGGCATATATCATTATGCCTGGCCTATTTCTTCCTTTTCGAAAGCCCAATAGCACACCATTTTATGCAAATAATATATTTTTGTTCTCTTATTGCTTTGCTTTGTGGACATTTGGACTATTTCTCTTTTGGTTCTTTTATCCTGATTTCATATTTTCCCTTCCTTTCTATCTGTCAGTAAGTTTTCCCTGACTGTTTTCTTAATTGTATCTCTTCAGAGAAATATTTTGTTTTGTTTTTGTATTTTTTTGCAGATCAACAGCTCTGTTTGAGAGTTTAATTTTGCTGTCATCTTTCATTATCTTGAAGGCTACGGAAAGCAGAATTATCTGTAAACTTTACTATTACATCCCTGAAGAAGCATCTAATAGTTGGGGATAATTATGGTCTAGACTCCAAATTTATTATTCCATGAGTGTGCATAAGCCTTAATGTTCTAGTTGACAGTGTTTCTGTAAAGAAAACCTCTTCCAGATATTCAGTGTCTGTGGCTTGTATAGGAAAGATTACACAGGGTTGGGTTTTTTCCTTTCCTCACTGGTTTTCAAATACTGACTTGGCTTTTCATGTTCCTAGAAGATAGGGTTTGTTAAAGTGTTATTGTGAGCTTGTGGAGTTGAACATTTGACATATTTATTGCTTTGTGGCTTTATTCTTATTGATGTTAGATTTTCTTGGCGAAAGGAGCCTTTTCAAGTTAACTCTCCAGTATTTGAAGTGACTGTACTAAGCATTGATAGAGCCCATGCTATCTCATAACAAGAGGTTCCTAATATCTGCTGTCTCTATTCCCCAAGTCAACGCTATCTCTAAGAAGTCCTGGTTATTTTAAGGACAAATCTGTGCCGAGACCACAGTATTTCACTCATGATGTGCATTGTTCTGGCTAGTGGGTTTGGCTCATGATGTGCATTGTTCTGGTTAGGGGAAGCAATATATGTGTGTGGATGGTATTTCTGATTCAAATTTAGCATTTTATTTTAAAATACAAATCCTTTGCCAGTATTTTTCATAATTGAAAAAATTGTTAATGGTGTTTGCATAAACTTGATTTTTTTTTACTTATGCATGTAATATAGGTAGTAAATTACAAAATATTTAAAAATAAACATACCATAAGGGAAAAATTCACCAATGTGTTACATATTAGTAATCATGGTCATCGTAGCTAATGTTAACTATGTAATTGCTATCTATATTGGTTATTTATCAATAATATAACTATATAATATAACTTATTGTTAACAACCATATTAATTTTTATCCAGTATTTTAAATATATTTAGTAGTGAATAATAAAATGGCATGTAATTAAATATATTAAGCATAGAATTTGATTCTTTGAGACAGTCTCTGTATGTATGTATGTATGTATGTATGTATGTATGTAGCCCAGGCTGGCCTTCAATTCAGTTTTCCTTTATCAGCCTTCTAAATGCTGTGGTTATAATGTACCACCCTGGCCCTCCAGACCCTTCTTATGCACAGCTGGACCAGTCTTTCTCTGTGATCTGGAACAGTTGAGTGCTGTGAGTGCTGTGTTTACCTGCGCCCCCCCCCCACAATTGTGCCTCACTGCTTTACCATTATGTATAGTAGTTTTGTGTTTGAGGTGGGTGGGTGGTGGGTGTCTCACTCTGAGGCTGTGTTGGTAGCTTTGACCTCACTGTGTCGCTAGCCTAGCCCCACACTATGAGGAACTTCCTGGGCTTCTGAGTGCTAGGGAGACACATACTTTGTTAAAGTATTTGGTCAGTCCTTGTGTGAGCCCCATGCCTTTGGTTGCATTTGGTTGGCTAAATTTGCTTTACTTCTAGTATATAGAATTTAAAATTTTGATTCTTTTGTTTTTTAATTAAGCATGGTTACTATTTCATGGTGTGTTATATTCTTGCCTTTTCCTTTCCCTGTGGCTGAACAAGCTTACACTCCCACCAGCAATGGAGGAGTGTTCCCTTTGCTCCGCATCCTCTCCAACATAGGCTGTCATCTGTGCCTTTTATCTTCGCCAATCTAAGAGGTGTTAGGTAGTATCTCAAAGTTGTTTTGATTCTCATTTCTCTGATGGCTAAAGATGAAGAGCACTTTTTCAAGTGCCTTTCAGCCATTTGTAGTTCCTCTGCTGAGAATTCCCTTTTTAGATCTGTACCCCATTTTTTGATAGGGTTATTCAGGGTTTTGGGCTCTAAATTCTTGAGCTCTTTATATATCTTAGAGATCAGTCCTCTATCACTTGTAGGGTTGGTGAAAATCTTTTCCCATTCTGTAGGCTGGCGTTTTGTCCTATTGACAGTGTCCTTGGCTTTGCA
>PVIH01017458.1:24478-41906 GCA_004025045.1 Sigmodon hispidus | reverse complement strand
GGAAAGGCTTCCGTGGGTGCTGGGATCTGAACAGCTCTTTGTGTTCGCATGGTAATCACATTACTCACTGAGCCCTCGTGCTACACTCCTTCCAATCAGTCAGTACGGTCCTCCCTCTGCATCTACTGGGGACAGGCTCGGGCCTGGTCACCCTAGCACTCAGGAGTCTGCGGCAGGAGGGCAGCTGTGAGTTCCAGGCTGGCCTGAGACCTCTCACTTGGCACGCTCCAGAGCCGGGTTCCATCCACAGCACCGCACGGCTGGTGCTCATCTGCTAACCCAGCTTTGAGGAGGTGGAGGCAGGACAATCTGGTAAGGCTGTCCTCGCTACACAGGGAGTTTGAGGATGGCCTGAACTACATGAGAGCAGCTCTGAAAAAGTAGAAAACAGAGGGAACGATGGGGTGGCACACACCCGCGATCCTAGCACTCAGGAGGCTGAGGTTCACGAGTTCAAGGATAGCCTGGGCTACAGGAGCCTCCTGTGTGCAGTACCAGCAGGAAACTCATGTGCTCAAAGGGGCTGTTTTGAGGGGGTGGATCTGCCTCGCTTTCTATTCCAGGGGTTCCCCTAGGCGCCTCGGCACCCTGCCCCGCTGCAGGGAACCTCGCGGATAACTGTCCGCATCCCTCCAACGCGCACTCCGCGCGGACTCACATCCCGTTTCTCCGTCTTTCCCACCACTGAGCATGCGCAGCTGCTGACAACAACAAACCCGTAAGCCCAGCCCCGCCCACGCGCCCCTTCATTCCGGCTTCCCATTGGCTGTAGCAGCCTCGCGTCCTCGGCGCAGGCGCACGCGACCAATAAGAGACGTCAGTAGGCGTGGCCGAGGGCGGGCAAGCCAGACTCGGCGTCGCACGTCCATTGGTCGGTAGGGTGAGGGGAGGAGCCGCTGGCTCCGGCCGCCGCGATGAGCTTGGGACGTCTGAGCCGCTTACTGAAGCCAGCACTGCTGTGCGGGGCTCTGGCTGTTCCTGGCCTGGCAGGCACCATGGTGGGCGCTCCGGGGACCTGGGGGACTGCGGTCAGAGCGGTCGTGTCCGCGATCGCGGGTGGGGGCAGGGTTCGGCGTCGGTTCACGGTGTCCAGGGTGGAGACCGGGGGTCGTGGGGTCTGTTAGTTAGACCAGGGGTCACTTAGGTGGAAAAGCAGACTCCCGTAGGCATCCTTGGCGGGGGAAGTTCCTGGGGGCTGGGAACCGGTGTCGGGGTCACCATAGCGGGCTCTGACCTGGTCCCGCGCTCCCCCTGGCCTGGTGCGTCACAATCTGCGGCACCTTGGCTACTGGCTCTTTGTCCCCGCGCTGCGCTCGGATGCACAGACGGGCTGGCATGGGCCGCGCGGCCGCCGGCAACCCGGGACGCTGCCGGCAGCGTGGCGGGTCCCCGGGAGGCCGGCGACGGCGGGAATCTCGACGCCGAAGTCCTCGGAAGCGCCCAGGACCTCGGAGGAGGAGGAGGAAAGCTCGCGCGCGCCGCCGCCGCAGGAGGGCTCGCTCTCGCCGGAGGGATCGGATTCCCAGGCCGTTCAATCCCGGGCCTCTGGTGCAGGAGCCTTCCCAGTGCGCCAGTTGCGCCGAGCTTCTGGGCTTGGTGTGCGGCCAGGGGTACCCTTACCGTTCTTTCCCTGGTAGTATCTCCTAGGGGCCCACAGCGCCTTTCAGGACGACCTGAAGGGGGCAGAAGTGCTGACGGGGAAGGAGCCTTGACTCCTCAGCCCAGTGCCCCAGGGCATTCTTTTCGTTGGTTCTGGACTCTTCTTCCCTAAGGGACCTAGGACAGGACACTCCGTTTTCCTGTTTTACAGTGCGCATCTCGTGATGATTGGCGTTGTGCGCGCTCCATGCACGAATTCTCAGCGAAGGACATCGATGGGCACATGATTTGCCTGGATAAGTACAAGTGGGTGCCTAGTTATGTGGGTGATGTAAGGCCAGTCTGAAAAAGGGGCTGCCCTGACGGTGTCTAATTTCTACTCGTTCCCTCCCAGGGGTTACGTGTGCATCGTCACCAACGTGGCCTCGCAATGAGGCAAAACCGACGTAAATTACACCCAGCTTGTCGATCTGCATGCCCGATATGCTGAGTGTGGTTTACGAATCCTGGCATTCCCCTGCAACCAGTTTGGGAAGCAGGTGCGTGGCTGTCCCCAGGCAATGACCTGGAGTTGGGGTGCTGTATGTGTGTGTCTGTCTCTGTGTACAGTGTAGTGCACCTTACTAATCTGTCTATTGCTACCCACAGGAGCCAGGAAGTAATCAAGAAATCAAGGAGTTTGCAGCCGGCTACAATGTCAAGTTTGACATGTACAGCAAGATCTGTGTAAACGGGGACGATGCCCACCCACTGTGGAAATGGATGAAAGTCCAGCCCAAGGGCAGGGGCATGTTGGGAAAGTGAGTGGCTGCCGGGGAGTGGGCAGGGGGCAGCCTAATGGCTCTGGACCAGGGTGGGAGCAGTACAGTGCCACCTTTCAGGTTTGTTTTGAGGCAGGATCTTGCTGTATAGCTCTGGCTTGCCTGAGACAGATCTGCCTGTCCTGCTCCAAAGTTCTGGGGTTAGAGGTGTGCGCCCCAGGCACAGCCTCAGATTTATTTATTGCATTTTATGTGTATGGCTGCTTTGTCTGAGTGTATTTATGTTCACCACCTGGTGTAGTGTGTGCAGAGAACAGAGGGCAATGAATCTCCCAGAGCTGTAGTTACAGGGGCTTGGTGGGTTGCGGCCACCATGTGGGTGCTGGGAAATGAACCCCAATCAGTGCTCTTAACCACCTTTTCTTAAAGATTTATTTATTATCTATACTGTATACAGAAGAGGGCACCAGATGTCATCATAGATGGTTGTGAGCCACCATGTGGATGCTGGGAATTGAACTCCGGTCCTCCGGAAGAACAGACAGTGCTCTTAACCTCTGAGCCATCTCTCCAGCCCCCCCACTTTTTTTTCTGTGTTCTACATGCATGACTGATAGCTGGAGTTACAGACTTGTGAGCCACTGTGGCATGTGGGTGCTGGGAATTCCACTTCCCTTCTTCAGAAGAGAGCAATACATCCTTTTAACCAGAGTGAATCTCCTACATTTTTTTCCTTTTTTTGTGTGTGTGAGCCAGGGTTTCACTATGTAGCTCTGGCTGGCCTGGTTGGAATTCAGATCCACCTGCCTTAGCCTTCTGAGTCTTGGGGACAAAGGTGCCTGCCGGCACATCCTGGCAGGCACCACTCCTGAAACCCTGTCTGTTCTTTCTTCTAGTGCCATCAAATGGAACTTTACCAAGGTAAGAGTGGCACATAGTGTGTGTGCGGTGTGGCCCACCTCCCCTGCACCCCGTCACCATGTTCTCTGTCCCACAGTTTCTCATCGATAAGAATGGCTGTGTGCTCAAGCGCTATGGTCCCATGGAAGAGCCCCAAGTAAGCACCTTTGGTGATGCAGCCTGGGTATGAGCTAGGCCAGGACTGCTGATATGGCTGTTGAGGGTGAGCCTGACCATCTTGTTTGCCCACAGGTGATAGAGAAGGACCTGCCGTGCTATCTCTAGCCCTACAAGTGTGTGCCCCACCGAGCCCCCCTGCCCTGTGACCCTTGGAGCCTTCCCCCCGGCACTCATGATGGTCTGCCTGCAAACCAGCCTGCTGGTGGGGCAGTCCTGAGGACCTGGCGTGCATCCCGCCGGAGGAAGGTCCAGAGACCTGTGGCCCCGGGCTCGAGCTTCACCTTGGCTGCCTTGTGGGAATAAAATGTAGAAATGTGTGTCCTCGGGTCAGGAATTGTGCTCTGGGGATTAGGGGGCAATGCCGAGGCCTCAGGACCGACTCTGCAGGTGCAGATGTGGGTCAGCTGGTCACAGTTCCCTGCTAATCCCTGAGGCTTTGCCTGGGACAGGCAGAGGGAAGGGAGTGTGGGCAGGCAGGGCTCTTCTGAGGTGGGTGGTAATCTATCCTGTTCAGAGGCCTCCTGGGTTGAGGTCTGGGAAGCTGTGTCAGGGTTGCCCATGCCTGTGTCTGTCTGCTGTCCCAGGTTCTCTGTGGGGTGTGGGTGGTTGCCAGGCGTGGCCATCTTGGGCACCTCCCACAGCAGATGTGGTTGAGCCAGAGTCTCTGGGGCAGGCAGTGTGGTGACAGGGTGGCTCTAGATCTGTCAGAGGCTCTTCACTGCCCTTCTGGACCATGGCTGTCTCTCTCACCGTGGGGTTGTGAACTTTGTACAGCCAGGCTAAGTGACCACAGGACTATGGACTAAGTGCCAATAGACGGCCATACCTCCCCTGACTGAGGACCTGCTCCTCCCCACCACTCTGCCAGGCCCAGGGCGGATTGTGTCTCCCCAGCTTGTCCCAATCAGCCCACAAGGGCCTCTCCAGTGAGTGGCTGCTCAGGTGCCCCCTCCACCAGCCTGAAGGCAGCAGCACGCTGGGAAGTAGGCAAAAGGCACGTGTATTTTAAAAAAGATCTTTACATATGTACATCAGAGTTCATTATAAATACATAGAAACCAGATTCCAGGGCTGGGGAGGTCGGGTGACAATAATTTAGGGAGCAGGGATTGCATATGTTAACGGGTGTGCCCCGTGGAGCCCCGTAGACAGCGGGGCCTCAGCACCGGATTTCCTGAGTTACCAGCTCTCTGGGACTACCAAACCCCGCAGCCTCCAGGCTGGGCACAGCTGGAGCAGCACGGGAGAGCCAGAGGCCCGCACCGGCTGTCTGTCTGTCGGGGAAGGCACTGCGGCCAGGGCGCCCTCAGTAGTCACGGGAACCTCTCCGCTCGCAAAGGAGCTGGTGGCCCTTGCTGCCCAGGACAGCTGTAATCCAGGGGCCAAGGTGGCCACCTACGAGTTGGGGAAGGGCGGGCTGAAGTGGATGACACTCTGCCGCTCTGTGCCCCCGCCACCCACGCCCACCAGAGGCGCAGGGGTCTCAGTGGGCCCTGCGCGCAGAGAGCGCAGCATGTCCTCCAACACTTCCCTGAAATTGATGTCGCAGCTCTGGTGAGCCAGCTCGGCGGGGTTGGCTGCAGGGTTTCTAGCACCCAGCATCAGAGAGCCGGGCTCTGGGGGCGGCAGTGAAGGGAAGGCGAAGCGCGGAGGCGGCGGGAAAGCCTCAGCTGGGGGACTGTAGGTCAAGTCCAGCACCTCGCCAGGAGCGCAGGGAAGTGTGATGGCGCGGGGAGTGGGTGGGCGTGCAGGCAGGCTACTGCGGCGCTTCACCTCGGCATCCATAAGCTGCAGCTCCTGCAGCACCCGGTGCACGCAGCCCTCGGGGATCTTGATACCTGTAAATGGGGTGTGGATACGAGGTCAGGGGTCAGGCCTGCCTGGAACCATCCCGGAAAGCCCTTCTCTGGGGACCCCGTGTCCGCTGCCCACTCACCCACTTGCTTCTTCTTGTCCTTGGTCTTGAGGCGCACGATCTGTAGGTAGCTGCTGCTGCTGACATCTGCCATGACGGCTGCGATGCGGCCCCAGACACGCAGCAGAGCCCCGCACAGCATGTAGTAGTGGCGGAGGCGCAGGCCCTGGGCGCAGCCCTTGCCTTCCTGTGCCAGTCGGCAGCGTTGATTCCTGTACCAGGGGACGGCTGGTCAGCTCAGTGTGCGCTTTCCCAGCCTGCCCATAAGGCGCAGGGACACGGGGCGCCCGCTCCGCCCTCTCCCAGTGGCTTCCCGCCCAGGCCTCACCAAGTGGTATGGCTACAGTGCTCCAAGGACAGGGCATAACTGCTCTCCCAGGGCTCCCTGGCCTCCTCTGCAGTGACCTAGGGATGAAGGCCCGGAAGTGAGCGGGGAAACTGAGGCACTTGAGGCTCAGGGCTCCCCACACACTCCCAGCCACCATGGGTAGGTAGGTCCTCCCATACCCTGTGGAACTTGCGACAAAGGCTGTCCAGGGTCTCCAGCTGGCTCTGGCGGCCAATGTTGGGTTTGTACACGGTGAAATACTCCCCGCGATTCTGCTCCGCCAGGAGGCAGCTGGTCTTGCTGCCTCGTACCTAGGGCCCAAGAGTGGTGAGGCGGTGGCCACCGGGGTCTCTGGGAGGGGCTGGCAGGGCACCCTCGAGTCGGTCCACTCACCTTGTAGGAGAGGTAGAAGCCGTCATAGGGCCCTTTCAGTTCCAGAGACCTGGAGAAGGCCTCTTCCCATTTCATCCCACGGTCCACGCTGATCTACCGTGGCAAGTGGGGGTGTTAGGAGGCTGGGGGCAGGAGGCAGGGCCGGGGCTGTGGAGCTCCCTGCTCACCTTGTAGAAGACCACCTGCCCGTCCTGCGGGTGCCCGGGTGCCAGGAACACCTGCTGGCTTTCCTCATGGATCTCGTTGATGCCAGGGGCCAGGTCTGAGGACAGAGGGTGGGCAGTCAGGGGCCAGGCCCAGGGTCCCCGGTGTCCTGTTGGGCACAGCTGCCCTTTACTGTAGTTATGTGTCTAGGCATGCAGTGCCCGCCCACAAAGACCAGAAGGTGGCAGATGCCCTGGAGCTGCAGTTACAGGCAGTTGTGGTCTGGAGGCTGAGGGTGTGAACCCACTCTCTCTAGAAGGACAGCCTCTATTTGTTTGCTTTGAGACAGCATCTCAAGCAGCTCGGGCTGGCCTTGGAGGAATCTAAACTTCTGGGTTGACAGGTGGGTGCCACCGTGACTTTTTTTTTTTTTTTTTAAACTTTATTTATTTATTTGCCTTGGTGTTTGCCTGGAACTGGAACTACAGACAGTTGTTAGCTGCCATGTGGGTGCTGGGAATCGAACCCGGGTCCTCTGGAAGAGCAGACGGTGCTCTTAACCGCTGAGCCATCTCTCCAGGCCCCCACCGTGACTCTTAAAGATGGTCATTTGTTTTCAGGGTCTGAAGTGTTAGCTGCAGAGCAGCAACGGGAGCTGTGTCCAATGAGTGCAGCATGCAGCAGGCATGCAGCCTGACATAAAAACACAGCTTCCTAAAAGCACTGACTTTTTTAACTGCATTGGCACGTGGCCGCGCTGCTCCAAGGCCAGCAGCTCTGAGCAGCCTCCCAATGGTGAACTTAACCTCACACCTAAGACGCCTTGGCCCTGGGTCCTGTGAGGACTTGGAACTCACCCAGAATGCCCATGTCGTATCTGCCTTCCTTCTTGTCTATCTCGATGAGGTGGTCGAAAGTGTCAGAGAAATACTGGAACAGGGCGTTCTGCTTGTGCACCTCCAGCCCCAGGATGCGGTTCAGGAATTTGGTGATGGAGCAGTCTGTGGGGGGAGCTGAGTGAGACTCAGGCTGCCGACCTCCCTCCCGTGGCCCTGCATTACCACCGTGCCCGGGACTCACCCTTCTCCACATCCAGGCAGCCAGTGCGCGATTCCCGGCCGCCGATGCCCACGGACAGCAGGCCCTGCTTCATGTCTGCGAGGGAAAAGCAGCCGCTGGTCCTCGGATCCGGGAGCCAGCTCTGTCAAACCCTCTTCTAGAAGCCCGCCCAGCCCTGCCCTAGTCCCCAGGCCTCCCAGAAGGCCTCGCGAGCCCAGGCTCACCCCGGAAGAAAGCGGCATCCCCTCCCGGGTAGCCCTGAGGCAAGGGCACCCTGTTGTCCGTCTGGCCCAGGATCGTGGCGAGGACGCGGCTGAGAGCACGGGTGCCGTACTGTGTGGGGGGCAGGCAGGCGGGCGGCGGGCGTGAGTGGGGCCGAGGCGGGGACGGGGGCGGCCTCCCCACCGCTGCCCACCCTACTCACCTTGTTCTCAAAGTTATACTTGCTCAGGTCTCGGGACTCGGTGGCCCTGCGATCTCCATGGGTCAGGGCACCCTGCCGGGGCGACCCAGGACCATTGGTGATTCAGGCCCCGCCCAGCGAAGCCCCGCCCCCAGCCAGGTCGGCGGCCCCGCCCGGAGAAGCCCCGCCCCAGTTCAAGGCCCCGCCCCCGCCCAGCGAAGCCCCGCCCTGGCCTGAGGCCCCGCCCGGTGAAGCCCCGCCCCGGCCCGGTCTGCGGGACCCGCCTGCTCACCAGGCTCTCCAGCCGCTTGGCCACAATGGAAGCGAACCTGCGCTCCCCTGCCAGCTCTGAGATGAGGAAGACGTACTCGGGCGCGGAGACCTGGTTGGACCTATGAGTGCGGCCTGAGGGCAAAGAGGGTCTAAGAGACTGGGATGAGGGGTCTCGGGTCGGGGACAACTTGGGGCGGGGCTGGGGCCTCACCGAACTGCTGAATGGCGCGGTCTGCGCTCCAAGGAAGCTCGAGCGTCATGTGTACCCGGCGTCGCTGGTTCTGCACCCGGCGGTCGGCTTGGAGGGAGACGCCGGAGCTGGAGGCCTCCGAGATGATGGCCACAAGCTGGGGGTGGAGGTGGGATGGGACAGGGTGTTGGGGCGCGCCCTGCTCTGGGTCCCACTGGGCAGGCAGGCAGGCATTGCAGTGCAGAACTGTGGGGAGCACCCCTGGCCCACCTCTCTCCTGCACCAGCCCACCTTCTCGCCGCTCATGAAGCGCTGTTTCTCCCTGAGGTTCACGTGGTCGATGGACAGGCCCTGTTCTGCTCTGGACTCAAAGACCACCGACCCGTCGGGCCTAGATACCACTCGACCTTTTCTGCCTGTCATCTGTGGTTGAGGAGCAAGAACAGAGATCCCCCACCGCCATCAGTGCACCGTGACCCTCCCTGTTTGAGGTACAAGGTCTGCTGGGAGCCTGTGCAGGGACTTGGCCTCAGCAGCCATGATGATTCCTGCCACTACCAAAGTCTTTCCTTGCTTTCTTTCTAGAAATTTTTCTTTATGTATATGTGCATCTGTGAGTGGCACGTGTGCGTTGGTGTCCTCAGATCTAGCTGCCTGGAAGAGCTGTCTCATGTAGCTCAGATTGGCTGGGAACACGGCACCTCCCTCCCTCTGCAGCCAGGCTCCACCTCTTTCCCTGGGGATTGACCTACGGGCTCACCTCGGCCACACACTCAGGACCCCCAAGCTGGTGGATGAGCTGGTCCAGCGTGTTCACGGGCAGCTCTCTGCCCAGTGCGCGCACCTTGGCCAGCAGGCCCTGTTTTAGCCGTTCCACCCGTTCCAGGACACCAGGGCCCTGCAGGTCTTTCTGAAGTGGGTACAGGGGACCTAGGGATGGGGAGGAGTATCAGTGGAGTGACCCTCAGGGCCAGGATGAGAGTCACAGCAGGGAGTGGAGGCCTGACCAGGCCCCACCAGAGCCGCTCTCCCGTTTAATAGCATGGCCCTGATCTTGGCTGTGAGCCTCACATCGACATGGTATGTGCTGGGGAAAGGGCTCCGTGGGGCTGTGTCTGCTGCAGAGTGTGTCTGGGTGACAGGCTCACCTCGGTCATCTGTGGGGAGCATGGGGGTGTCCACAATGAGCACATCATCGTCTAGTAGCGACTCTGGGGATGAGTTGAAGTCACTGTCCAGGCCGGCATCTGAGTCTGTGCTGCTGCCGTCACTAATCCGGATAACTCCTGATGCCTCCAGTGCCAGTCTGGGAGCCTTGGTGCCCCGACCCCGAGGCCGCCCTGTAGGAAGGAGTCATGGGTCAGCTTTTGGGGTGAAGGAGTGCAGAAGTGGGTGAAGCCGGAATGGCAGGGCAGAGAGCAGGAGGCACTGAGGTGCTGTGGAGGGAGAGACCCAGGGGCCTGTCTCAGTGTGGGAGGACTTTGTGCTTTTCGGGTGTGTCTTGTGTTCCCTCCAGAAAGACTACAGCCCCACTTCTGGGCAGGGCAGGGCAGGGCAGGGCAGGGTGAGCTGAGATACTCTTGTATCTGGCTTCATGTACTCCATGGGTAGGCAGGAGGTTCAGAGGATGTCAGGAGTGGAGCAGCCCTGCACTGTCCTCAAGCCTGGCTGAGTGTTGCAGGCGAATATTTGGCTTTGGAAATCTGTGAACTGAAGCTAAGTGACCATGCGCACAGCCCTGCCTTTAGTCACCATGGACACAGCCGAGAACAGGCTGTGTAGCACCGAGTGGGGCTGGAGCCGGGGCCTGCGGTGAACTGGGGTCCCCAGGGTGGGGCCTTTTCTGAGCACCCTGCAGGGAAATGGAGCTATACACTTGCACTGCCGTGGGTGTCCACATGCAATCTCCCGGCTGGTTGGCGTGGACACCAGAAGGAGACACTGAGTCAGAGGAGCCTGGGGCTCTTACTTTTCCTCTTTGCGCTGCCCCGGTGGTCGCGCCTCCTCCTGGTAGAAGGGAAGTGCTTCTGGATGAGGGACAGGAAGACGCCTCTGCAAAGAAGAGTGCTCAGTGCACGGGCCAAGCCGAGAGGGGATGGGGCACACCGGTCCCAGGCTGGGGCCCTGGGCACGAACAGCAGGGGCAGCCTTCCTGGGGTAGACTGAAGTGACCCCTGAGAGGGACTTGTAGGCCTGTGGGGGCCACAAGGCCAAGCCTGAGAACCCCGTGGAACTGTGTGTGGGCAGATGTTCCAAAGCTTCCTGTTAAGACCCCAGGATCAATGATGTGCCCTCTAGACCAAGGGGCCACCCACAAGACTCCTGTCTGTTTTCCACAGCTAGTGAGGGCAAGGGCAGCACTAGGCCATAGCATGGAGAGACAGCAAGAAGCCCTAGTGTGGGGCTGCCAGGGTGCCTGCTGTCTCCCGTCACCGCCAGCACTCACTCTGCAGCAGAGACGAAGCAATCCAGGCGGCCCTCATTCTCATCCAGCACCTCGCGGGTCCGTGCCTCCCCCGTGGACTGCAGCCCGATGACCACACACTATGGGGATGGAGTGTGAGCTGGGCTCCAGAGTGACCATCCGTCCCCCAGAGACCCTGTCTGGCCTTCCCCAGGCTGGCCTTGGCACCCACCTTGTCCTGACTCAGCTCCTGCTGGGCTAGCTCCACCAGGCGCTGCACTTTAGCTGCAATGCACAGGTACTTGAAGAAGCGCTGGTGCGCTGACCAGAACTGACCCCACAGGGACTTTCGAGACTCCAGGCCAATCCAGTCAGCCGCCTGCTGGAACACGCTCAGAGCCTCGGCCCACTGCAAGAGCAAGGTTTATGTTGAGCCTGCCAGCCGGCCTTAGGCAGGGGCTCTGGGGGCTGGTGGGTGAGGGCAGTGAGACGCAGCATGCGAAACTGTAGTGAGGATGTCACAGCCAAGGCACAGGGCAGGAGAATGTGATCGGAACACACCACGTTCACTTACAAAACTGTCAAAGAATTCTTCAAAAAAAGCTTGGGGTTGTGAGAGGGCTGTTTTTGTTATTTGATTAAGAATCTCAGACTGGAGAGGTGGCTCAGAGGTTGAGAGCACTGATTGCTTTCCAGAGGTCTTGAGTTCAATTCCCAGCAAACACATGGTGGCTCACAACCATCTATGATGACATCTGGTACCCTCTTCTGTATGCTGTATACATAGTAAATAAATCTTAAAAAAAAAAAATCTCATGTAAGCCTGGCAGTGGTGGTGTATGCTTTTAGTCTCAGCACTCTGGAGGCAGAGGCAGGCGGATCGCTTGAGTTCAAGGCCAGTCTACAGAGCAGGTTCCAATACAGCCAGGGCTACACAGAGAAACCCTGTTTAGAAAACCAGGGAAACAACAAAAGAATCTCATGTAGCCCAGGCTGGCCCTGATCCCCCTGTCCTGCCTCCTGAGCACCAGAGGTCCGACTTAAAAGCCCCTCTCTTGGGGAAGAGCTTCTGGAGGCTGGCTTTGAGCTGACTTCTGATCCTCCTGCCTTCACCTCCCAAGTGCAGGGTGACAGGCACATACCCCTGTGCCCAGTGTTGAACTCAAGGCCCGCTGGGCACCATAAACAGCAGGCCTACTCATTCTCTGTGGGGTAACCCAAGCTCTGCAGTTTTGTGCAGTGTCCCTTGCCTCCACGTACTTCCTGCCAGGAGGCCCCCAAGTCAGCCACACTTGTCCTACAAAATAGTCTAGAGTTTTCTGGGGACAGTATTGTCCCAGGGACCTGCTGGGCCTGAAGAATGTTCTCCAGAGGTCCCAGGGACAAGCAATGTCCCTGTGATTCCCAAAAGGCTATTCTCTGCATGGCTTTGCCAGGACTAAGCATTTTAGCCTTTTGTTTTGCTGTTTTGAGACAGAGTTCTCCTATGTAGCCTAGGCTGGCCCAGGCCTCCTGAGTGCATGGGTGACAGGAGCGTGCTGTCACCCAGTGTGTTCTTTCCTGTTCTGTGGTGCTGTGGTTCAAACTCAGGGCCTTGTACGCACTGGACATGCTGGGGTGACAGCACACACCAGTCACCGCAGTACTTGGAAAGCAGAGGGAAGATGTTGACGTGGGTCCAGGGACAGAAACCTGTCCATACGGGGCCCAACACCACTGGCTCCATGTCACCATCTGGCACAACATGCCTAGGAGTCCTATGATGTGGGGCAAGTGTGCCAATGTCACAGCACCATAGTGGTAAATCCCTCATGAAAAGCCATGTTCTGGTTCATGCCTCTCTGTATAGCACATGGGTGGGTGGCTGAGGCAGGAGGATTGCCAGGAGTTTGAGTCCAGCTGAGCTACAGTGAGACAGAATAGTCTCAGAAACAAAAAGTAAAAGTGATGGGGACTGGAGAGATGGCTCAGAGGTTAAGAACAGTGGCTGTTCTTCCAGAGGACCTGAGTTCAATTTCCAGCAACCACATGGCAGCTCACAACTGTCTGTAATTTCAGGATCTGACACCTTTACACAGTTATACATGCAGGGAAAACACCAATTCACATAAAAATAGTTTTGTTTTTTTTTTTAAAAAAGGAAGCCAGATGGTGGTGGCACACTCCTTTAATCTCAGCACCCAGGAGGCAGAGGCAGGCAGATGTCTGTGAGTTTGAGGCCAGCCTGGTCTACAGAGTGAGTTCCAGGACAGCCAGGGCTACACAGAGAAACCCTGTCTCGAGAAACAAAACAAAATAAAAGTGGAAAAAAAAAAAGAACAAAGAATTGTCCCAACCAGACAGTGCAGACACTGAGCTCCAGAAGTCGCCTGCTCCCTACAGCATATGTGGGATGGGGTGACTTCAACACAGACAGGGGAGGAGAAACGGGTCCCTACAGACAGTTGCCCCAGCTTACCAGCCGTGCTGCCCGATTATAGACCTGCTCGAAGGCGGGGGACAGAGGGATCTCCTCGATACGGAAGGTAACCCCTGAAAAGCTGAGCTGGCGTGCGATGTACATGCCGCTGACCTTCATGTCCATGGCTACAATCTCCATGGCGCCCACTCCCCTGCAGACAGACAGGGCCTCTGAGCACTGTATTCCACTAGGGACAGGATGGACACCACACCCCAGGCAGGAAAGAGCCAGCAGACACAACAGGCCCATATGCAGGGGTCCTGTGGCCATGGGGAGGACATGAGGCTGGCCTGGGCAGACTTGTATGGCTAGAGGGGAGCACACAGAGGATGGATGAGAAGGACTCATCTCTCAGAGAGACAGGAGCTACTAGGGAAAGACAGGATAGGGGCATGCTTCAAGGGCCCTCAAGATATGTCTGGGACAGCCACCCCCACAGGCAGAGCTGGGGCTTACCTCTTCTCAATGGCGTGCAGGAACTCCTCGAAGGTCCGGAAGGGTGTGCCCTCGCCCCAGATGCCCAGGCGGCTCATGTAGATCATGTTGCGGGGCTCAGAGGCACCTGGGGGAAGAAGCAGGGAGCCGAGGTCAGCAAGTCACAGCACAGCTGGAAGGTGGCATGGGTCAAATGGAGGCTGACTCGGGTACAGCGCTGTAGCTCCAGGGAGGTATGGGGACCAAGGGAAGGGAAGTTCTGAGGAACATGTCCGGGTGTCCTCAAGGTCAGCCAAAGCCCATCAGCAAAGGGTTGGCTTGGAGATTGCAAGCAGGACACTTCCATCCTACCTGTGGCACTGGCATACACCACCCTAGCCTGGGGCAGCTTGCTCTGCAGGTCCAGCACAGCCTTGCCCATCTTGGTGGAACTGGCATTCTTGGCTTTGTGGCACTCATCAAACACAATCTGGAATACGATGGGTTAAGGAACGTTCCAGAAAAATGGAAGGTGTCCCCAGTCAAATACCCGACAGTGTACCAGAGGAAACTCCAGAGGCAGGGGGTGGGTAGTGATGGTATCTGTCAACTGAGAGGCTGTGGAGGATTGAGGACCCGAGAACACACAACTGCTAGCTGTTGAAGGATGCTTCGGCGGGGCAGTGTGCCCTATGGTGAGCATGCTTAACAGGAGAAAGCTCTGAGCTCCATCCTTTAGCAGGAGCCAGGACAGCAATGCACCAAGGGCATGGGGACTTGGCTTGGCAGAGTTCTCACTTAAGGCCACATGGTATGATAACGGGCTAGGTAGTAGTGGTGCACACCTTTAATCCCAGCACTTGGGAGTCAGAGGCAGGGGGCTCTCTGTGATCTATAAAGTGAGTTCTAGGACAGCCAGGACTGTTATACAGACAAACCCTGTCTCAAAAACAAAGAACAAACAACAAAACAAAAGAGAAGTGCACGAGGTAGAGGTTCTTGCCACAGACCCCATGGGGCCTCAGAGCCACCCCACCCCCCACCCCCGGCACATCCCTGCGGGGCCAGCGGCACTCACCATGGGCATACACTGTGCCCTGGACCTGTGGGCTGCCCACAGAAGCCCCAGCATGGACAGGCTCTGTCCCACATTGTCAGCCAGTGGCTCCTAACACTATAGGGAATCTGGTTGTCCACCCCTCCTCCCTACCAGAAGTGCTGTGAAGTCAGGACAGGCTGGGGGAAAGACCGGACCTAGGCTAGCTGATGGGAGCTCTCAGGCGCTGGGCAGCACAGGCCAAGATCGCAGCTCTGTCCTGGGCTCCTCCGTTACCCTGCCATCCCAGGGGAGCCCCTCATACCCAACCCCACTCAGTTCAGGACCCAGTCCTTTGTTAGGCTGCCCTTCTCCATCCATCCATCCATCTGCCCCCTGCTACAGGATACCACACCATCGAAGGCCTCGCCACACCACTGCAGGATCTGGCGGAGGCGTGTGCGATGCTGCCCTCCTGCCTGGCTTTCTCCGATCAGGGCAGAGTAGGTGGCAAAGAGGACACCCTCTGAGGTAGTGTTGTCACCGTACTTGATCTGTGGACACAGGTTCAGACATGGGGACGCATGCAGGGACTACCCTAGTTTAGTTTCTTCACAGTAAAAGGGGCTGGACTCAGCTGGCCGTCTATGGTCAAATACCTTGCTCAATGCATGCACCGCAATGCCTGGGGCCTCAATGTCTCTCAGGTCCCGTTCCGCATCATACTTGAGGTCATTGGAGGCACTGAACCTGAGGGAGAGGCCTGGTTGGGTACAATGCTGCCTGTCCCACCCTTTCCTACCCATCCGCTACTTAGGCCAGGCAGGTACTCACCACAAAGCCTTCTTCCGGCCGCGTAGATAGTTCTCCACTATAATGCCAGCCACTGTTCGGCCCTTGCCCACGCCAGCTCCATCCCCAATCAAAAAGCCAGCACGCTGCCCACTGGGTAGCAGGACCTCATGTTGCTGTGGAGAGCAGAGGTAGGTCAGGCCTGGTTTGCCTGGCACCCTCCTTATGAGCTTGGTAGAGGTGGGGCATGCTGGGGCTGGCTACCTGGCAGGCATAGGTGATGGCTTCCAGCTGTAGGGCAGACAGGGTCCCGTTGTCTGAGGTGGGTAGTGCCAGGGTGTAGGTTATGTCTGGCGGAGGAACACTGGACAGTGTGCTGGTCTCCACCACACGGTCTGGATGCTGTTTCCCAATCTTGGCTGGTCAGGGGACAGAGGGCAGAATCGGTACAGTAAGGAGCAGAGTAGAAGGGCCGACAGGATGCAGCTATGTGCCCTGACACACAAATGTCTCCACACTGTGGATGGGCAGGGGCCGAGAGCCCAAGGCCTGCACAATTGTCTTCTTAGGGGACATGTGCATCCCATCCCTGGCCCAGACACTTACACTTGGACGGTACGTAGTCGGCATAGGTCTCAGCGTGGCCCAGCTCTTCTCCCTCCTCTTCCTCCTCTCCCTCCTCCTCCTCGGGCTGGGTGTGTGACTGTGGGGTGTAATAGTTCAGGGAGCTGTCCTACCCTGCAGTGACCCAGTTTTCCCCGCAGCAGCAGCCATGCTGTATGCAGTGTGCTCAGCATAGTGGTGTGGGCTGGAGGCGGCTCCACCTTTACCCCTAAGGGGGGCCTCTGCTTCTGCGACTGTAAAATGGACAGAGCAGGCCAGCATCCTGGCTGCCCCTCTCTACATCTCCAGGCCTCCCAGGTTACCTGGTAACTGATGAGAAGCGGGGTGCTGGAGAGTGAGGTCACGGGGTCTTTAAGAGCTGGGAATGGCCCACTAGGCAGGAACAGCTGTAGAGACAGAAGGGGGGATGTGAACCATGGCCTCCTGTCCAGTGCCTGAATCCTCACATAGGGAACTGCTCATTCTCAGGAGCCTAAGCTCCCTACTCAGCCTGGCTGACCCGGTAGGATGGGCTGAGGACAGATGCATCCCTGCAGCATATGGGGGAGCACGAGGCAGCAGCCTCTGATGTAAGGACAAGCAGACTCGGGAGCTGCAGGCTGGAGGAAGGCCCCTGGAAGTAAATCTGCACCCAGGAGCTGAGAAGCAGCCCTACAAGACCTCAAGGTGAAGGTCTCTCTGTGGCTAGAATGTACCCAACACTGTGACCACACTCCAAATGTTACAAATCAGAGTCCTCTGCAGGAGAGACGGATGGCCGAGTCTCATCACGGTGTACAGGAGCAGGACACGTAGCCCTAGCCACAGATGCTGACCCTGGGATGGACAAATGGTGTGGCCTGGCCGGTGAGCTCAGTCTGTAGCCACTGCAGTGGACGTGGTTCTCCTCTGCAAGCTGATTCTCATTTCCCCAGGTACATGGGTAGATGTTAAAGGCCCACTTATGTGATGTGTAGGGCACTTTGCTTACGTGTGCATGCGTTCCCTAGGGAGGCCAGAAGAGGGTGCTAGACCCCCTGAAACTGGAGTTAGACAGTTGGGATCCACAGCGCAGATGCTGGGAACAATACCTCTAATGGCAGCTCACCCCCCCCCCCTTTTCTCTTCTTTATTTGGCTTTTATAATGGGTCACATAGCCCAGGCTGGCCTCAAACTTTCTTTGTAGCCAAGGATCCCGAAATCCAACCCTCCTGCCTCTAGCCCCCAAGTGCTGGGATTCAGCCCATGCAGAGGACAGAACTCAGGCTTTGTGCAGGCTACAGCAGCGCTCTGGCCAATGAGCCCAGTCCCTGTGATTGGCTCCTCCTTTGCCCTGGATGGCAGGCAGGCCTTCCCCCTGACCTGTGGGTTCACTTGGGATTCAGCACCCTTGAGGGAGGACAGGAGTCTCTGAGGCACTGAGGGCCACTCACTGTCACATGTCCCTTGTTCTGCTGGGAACAGGGCCAGGGGTGTTGAAAGGCAGCGGAAGCCTGGGAAGGTTACAAGTCCGTGCTCAACCCTCCTGCTTTCTTTTTTTTTTTTTTTTTTTTTTTTTTTTTTTTTTTTTTT
>PVIH01017458.1:0-24378 GCA_004025045.1 Sigmodon hispidus | reverse complement strand
AAGGGGCAGAGGGGCACACACACAGGGGCAGCCTGTTCTTCTGCTGGCCCTGTGCCAACAGCATCATCAGCCCTTATCTCAGAAATGTAGGGCATCAAGGTCGCCTACCCGAAACTCCTGGGGGCGTTCCTAACTTACACTACCAAAGTCTAGAAGCTTCCATCTGGAAGACCCCCAGGAAGGTCTGGACTGGTGTCCCCTTGCATCACAAGATTAGGGGCCAGGTCAGGAGGACGCTCTGTCCACGTCAAGGGCTCCCCAAGTTGGGATGACCATATATGTCATTAGTAGCCTCTGGGAGCAAAATTCTCTGCTTCTGGGACAGTGTCCTGCACACCCAAAGCCTGGGCACCCTGCAGCCACCTGCCTGCTGAGTTCTGGGGCACTGTTCACGTGAAAACACACCCACAGTGTGTGGAGCAAGAGAGGTCAGTTCCAGAAACCAGGGTCCTCTGGGAGACACTGCCTGCCTCACTGTGCTCAGAGTCATCAGCTAAGTGTCTCCCCATCCTGGACAGAAGGACTCCCTGTGAGGTCTTCTGGACCCTGCAGGGAGTATAGCGGGGTTATTGACTGGCACCCACCCAGGACAGGAGCCGTCCCTAGCTATGACGGTCACACATGTCTGTCTCCATACATGTCTCTGGGGTCCACTGAGGGGACAGTTCTTGGGTGAGACTTGGCAACCCAAATTGCCTTTGGAGTTAGACATGCTGGCACATACCTGTCACCTCAACACTTGGGAGGCTGAGGTGGGTGGATCAGGAGTTCAAGGCCAACCTTGGCTACAAAGCAAAGTTGATGCCTAAGCTATGTGTGACTCATAGACTAGACTATGAGAGCTCAGAAACTAAAAGACACCAAAGAAAATAAACTGCTTTGTGTCTCTCTTGGGTGCACCTGTGTTCCCAACAGGTACACAACACCTGAGACCCAGTAGGGGTCACCTGAGACATGGGATGTGTGGGGAGACTCTAGGGCTGTGACAGTTGTTTCTCCAGCCTCTGAACATGCTGTCTTCACTCCCGAGGAGCTCAGGCCACATCCCTTCCCCGCTCCATCCATGTCACCAGAGTGGCTCCGCAGGTGGTGCCATGGCCCTGCTGACCTTGTCATGGGTGGCTGACGTGGTGCTGACATCCCAGATGGTGGACACCTCGTTGAGGCTGTCGACATGCACGCAGTCAGGTGTGTCAGGGATGTCTGACAGGGAGTCCACAGAGGAGGAGAAGAGGGAAGCATTGGAGAGATCCTCGAGGCATGACGGGTCCTAAGAGAAAGCATACGTTAGGCGCTGGCTGCTGTGTGTGGGCGTCCAGGCAAGCTACAATGTACTCTGCCACACAGTGGAGTATCACACAGCCGTGAACAGAGCTCAAGTCCCACTTATCATAATATGGAGTGACCCCGAGGACATGGTAGTCAGTGAGAAACAGACATAAAAGTCCAGTGTGAACTCTATGATAAAGAAATGTCCAGAATAGGAGAACCCAGTGATGACAGATGGATTCGGAGCTCAAGGCTGGAGACAAGGATGGGGATGGCTAACAGGCATGGGATGGAATGTTCTAGAGGTCATTAAATACACAGCTACAAACACAGTAAAACCACAGACATGTACACTTTAAATGAGTGAACTATATGGAATAAGGATCAAATTCAATAAAGCTAAGCTCTGTAGCCCAGTAGCCCAGGCTGGCCTCTAATTCATGACAATCCTTCTCCCTCAGCTCCTGAGATGACAGGTGTGGGCTACCATGCCATTGCCTCTACCTGGAGACCCTGCAAGCTCTCCGTGCCCCGGCCTCCAGTATTGCAAACAAGGACTGAAGCCAGGCTGATGCCCTGAAAGCTGGGCTTGGGCAGAACTGACCTGCCTCCCTGTGGCCAGAGCAGAGCCTGGGGTGATCTGCTGGAGGGGGGCCTTGCCAGTGAGCACTCCCAGAGCACACAGCAAGCTATCTAGGCCTCTTCAAGGGTCCCATGCTTGGAGAACGGGCACCTACCGGCCAGGGAAAATGGAGCTGTGCTGGATGGAGGGACTGTCCCTAAACTGGGCTAGTCCAGGTTAGAGGTTTCCTTCTCTGCCTCTGGAGACAGGAAGGCAAAGTGACCAGGCAACAGGGGTCTCAGGCTTCAGGGTCAGGAGGAACAGTGGACCTCTGAGGATGCCCCTGAGCCTACCCAGTGCACTCTGAGGGCACTCTCTAAGGCTTGTCTCCTGGAATTCAGGAGTCTTGGTTCTAGGGTGCGGTCCTACCCTCTTTCTCCATTGGTATGGGACAGCTACCAGTGTGGGCCCTTGGGCTGAGACAGGTTAGGACCATCTAGCTTTATCCAGGGAAGGGAAGGTGATTGGTTGGGTACCTGGCAGCTTCCTGGAGAACCTTGAGTGAACCTGGGTTGCTTTGGGGCTGGACTTCACAACCCCTACCTCGCAGGGCCCTGTGACCCCACTGCAGAGGTGGCAGCCTGCATTCAGGTGCAGGAAAGGGCATCATTTTCCTATCATGTGTTGGGAGCAGGTTCCAACAGCCATCTACAGACTGCACCCTGTCCCATCTCCCTACCCTCAGCATCGCACCCAGTCTAAACCCTGGTGGGCAGCACAGGACAGAGCTTTGAAACCCTCGGACTCCAGTATGGTGATGAGGTCTCCTGGGAGAACCCAGCCCTGGACAAGAGAGGAGGCAGAGGAGTTATAAAAAGCCCTTGGGCATTGGGGTTGCACGTCTCAGGGCTCTTCAAGACACAGCAGGGTGCCCAGGGCCCTCCCACACAGCCCTACAAGTCAGAAGATCACAAGGGCCCATACTGGCCTCACCTCCACAGGACGGGACATATGGCTGAGGGGAGGCAAACCCAGTAACTCCTCAGTGGCCTCAACCCAAGATGGGAGCTCTGTCAATTAAGGCTGGCCCAAGGAGGCAGCCTGAAGGAGGATAGCTGATGTTCTGAGGCATCAAAGAATGGGGCAAGGAAGTGAGGGGAAACTGAGGCACCAGACAGGCAGGTCATTATGGTTAAGAGTACAATGCGTCATCAGAAAGTCCCTCACTCAGTCAAATAAGCACGGCGCAGGGACAGGAAGCGAGGACTCTGAGGACTCTGAGCCACCACGGAACTCTGATTTTCTAGGACAATCTCACATTGCCCAGGCTGACAGCAAACTTGCTATGTAGTCCTGGCTGGCCTTGAACCCCCAATCTTTCTTCCTCCACTGTTGGGGTGCCAGGTGAGCATCCCGAACACCAGTCCAAAACTCTTACCAACAAAGCCAGTAAAGGACAGACATCCTGATGCCAGCTCCCTACAGCCTAGCCACCCATGGGCACAGGGACAAGATTCCATATGGACACTGGGCTTGTGGGGTGCTCAACGCCCCAGGACGCATCAGGACCCAGCTCTCAGTTGTCACTAATCTGCACAGATCCACACTGGCGAGCCCTCCCTCCCCCCGTGGGAAATGTCACAGCTGGATGCTTGGTCCCTTGGGTGCCCTGGGCCTCCCTTACAGGATGCTGAGGATGGGGTTCCCAGTGAGGCCCCTCTAAAGTCTGTATCACGTAGCTCCTCCCTGTTGGTCTCTAGGGGCAAGAGCATGCGCCTATTGGGTGCTGGAAAATGAGGAGGCTGGAGGGTCCCCATTGTGGTTACTGGCTACAATATCTGAGGTAGACCTGCTAGGGAGAGAGGGGGACTGACTGGCTAGCCCTAGACCTTTCTAGGCCACTCTGAGGTCACCCAGAAGACATCTCCCTAGCCGAGGCACAGGAGTCCAGGAAGGACCCACACAAGCATAGGAGCCCCCAACTCCTTCTGGACTGGGACCAGAGGAAAAATGGACTCCCAGCTCTACCTGCCCCACCATACCTGGCTGAGACTGAGCTCTGCCATAGCCCAGGAAGAGGTCTTGACAGTGTTCCTGCTTGGGCTGACGATACCCTCAGCTCCCTTCCCCAGCACGAAGGAAAGTTGAGTCAGCTCTGGCCATCTATACCTGTAACTCCTTCCCCAGTCACCTCCATGCCCGCCGGCTACCACCCAGAGTCCCAAATTACCGGCTTAAAACATTCTGGCATATTCACTGTGACTTGCCAAGAAAAGTAGAGTGGGCAGGGCTGGGGGCTTCCCGCGCCACAGCTCTGCCACCTGTGGGAGCTCAGGGGCGCCACAGGTGGCTCTGGGTGGCCCTGCTGCTCCCTGGCCTGTTACCTTGTTGAGCGCGGCGAATTGAAGCCAGAAGCGCAGCTGTGACATGGTCAGGGTGTGGGGCGCTGAACAGTGGCCGCTGTGTCCCCCTGGAAGAGCTGCCCGGGAGCACCAGCCTCATGACCACAGTTGCCGCAGGCTCAGCAGCTCCGTGGGGCACGGAGGCAACAGCAGCGATCCTGCTGGCCCCATTTGCATGAGGGTTAGTCACCGGCTCCCGACTTCCCCTAAGGCTGGGCTGAGTTTCAGGAAATGATGCCTGCCTGGTAAGTCAGGGCAGTTACTGGCAGAGTGCGGAGATTTACTGTAGGGGGCGGATCGGCCCAGAAGGGCTGTCAACAACGGAGGCAGGCGCACCCTGCCAGGCCCAGCTTGCTCTGGCCACACTCCTCTGGGGCATCCCATGGGGCAGAGGACAAAGCACCGGGCTCTGGTGTGTACCCCGCCCGCAAGGATAACAGGGACTAGGAGCTGCAGGGGACATGGTGAGAGGCTGGGCTAGGGAAATGTGGCCTAGGTACCCTTCTATTCCCCCTTTAAGCTGAGCTGGGACTCCCCACTCCTTCAAACCATACCCTCAACTTTCCTCACCCTGGGGCCACGAGTAGTCATTCCTGATGCCCCTGCCCCTGAAAGAGCTGGGTGTCAGGAGACCCCAGGGCTAAATGGGGGGAGGAGATACACACAGTCCTGTGATCCCAAAGGATCACAGGTGCCCCTGAGGACAGGCCTCTCCTGGGGGAGGGCAAGGCATCCCAGAAGAGGGCCATACAGTGTCAGCGGTCTAAGGAAGGAGGCTGAGGAGCCCAGACCATCCAGGGACAAAGAGCTTGGTTGTCTTGTCATGGGAGCACAGGGTTCTCCTAGATTATCACATCCTTGGCCACCCACTCAGGGCGAAGGCCCCAGAAGCAGCAGAACAGAGCAAGCCCATCTTTTGGGCCCTCGTTGGACCTGAAGTATCAGCCCTACCCAGGATCCCCTGTACTGTACTGCAGACCAGTGCGGGCACTGAGCAAGCTCAGTTACAGTGCTCACAGCGAAGCCGGCATTGTGAAGCATCTTAGTCATCACCCTTGAGAGGCTGAGGCAGGACTGTGAGATCAGCCAGGCTACACCACAAGAGCCTATCTCAACAGACTTAAAACAGACATGAGAGTGGACCAATACCTTCAAAAACAGCTAGATTCGGAAGCCAACAAGAGCAAGTGCTGAAGAGGTGTGGGGAGCTGAGGCCAGAGGGCTTCGGGGAAGCAGTCAGTGAGCTTCTCAGAGGCAGATCACTGGCTTAGAGCTGACTCCACAAATGCATTTGCAAAGACTCATGGGAAAACAAAGCACCCACAGCAGTGAACCCCAGCGCATGAAAGGTGAGAACAGCAGTGTCCACCAATGCATACAGCACAATTTGCCCACAGACAGGAGTATTATACAGCCCTAAACAGGAGAGAGACTCCACATAGCACAGGACACCATGCTCAGTCAGAGAACCAGACATAAGAGCACATAAGTCTGGGGCTCCAAGCCCTGGGGATGAGACCGAATGTTCTAAAACTGGACAGAGGTGAGGGCTGCCTGCATCTATAAAAGCACACTGCACAGCCACGGCTAACTCTGATCCTGACCCACCCTTGGGTGGGGAATATACTCTTGAAGGATAATTTTTATAGCTGTGTTAAATTCTGATTTAAAAAGAACTGTTGGCTGAGTGGGGGTGGCACACACCTTTCATCCCAGCACTCAGGAGGCAAAGGCAGGCAGATCTATAAAGTGAGTTCTAGGACAGCCAGGGCTACAGAGAGACCCTGTGTGTGTGTGTGTGTTCAGAAAGAAGACTGATAAGACATCTCAAGAGTGAGGGTGCAGGGCCTGAGGGAGCCCCAGGGTCAGGGTTGGGTGGCCAGACATGAGAAGAGAGCACTCAGAGTGTGGCAGGGAGGGGTCTCTGACCATGGTTGTGGGGTCACTTTGTCCTACAAAGCCTGGGACCATGTAGGCTGCCAGGCAAAGGGGCTTTAGGGACAAGGACTCAAGGCCAGGGTAGAGTGGCTGACATCAGTTAGCCTGGGAAGAGACTGGGCACAGGATGAAGAGGGACCCTGATAGACAGGGCTAGGCTAGAGCACAAAGCCCAGTGGTGGAGCATTTGCTGATAAAGTCTGCAGCTAATGGCCAGGAGTGTGTGGCAGGGCTGGTTAGAGGGCATGGCCAGGGTCCCAGGTTGGTCTGGGTATTTGGTGGAGGCAGTGGGGGTGAATGCCCCCTGCCTATCTGGAGAAGGGCTGTGTGGCCAGGCCAGGCTGGAATAGCAGATGGTTGGTTCCTCTACCACATCAAGGGACAGAGCAGGACCGGGACCGGGAACGATGCTGGCTTCTTCACATGGGATGCCCACGAGAGACCAGGCTGCAGGTCACCCAGCTTCTGAAGAGCTACTGTCCATCTAACATGGTGGCTCCTGCAGTGAGCCCAGCACTCAGGAGGCCACAGCAGGAGGAGCACTATCATGAGGTCAAGGCCAGCCTGGGCCTCGAGGCCCAAGTCTTTAGTGTCAGCACAGACAGAAGAGGCAGGCAAGCAGAGTTCAGGTCTAACCTTGCCTACAAAATGAATTCTAGGACAGTCAGGCCTACGTAGAGAGACCCTGAATCAAAATTCAAAACCAACCAAAAAAAGCATACAGGAGTTGGTGCCAGGCTTCGGGGGTGGAGTTCATGTTTAGCATGCAGAGCCCTGGGTTTCATCCCAGACACCATATAAATCAGCTATGGGAGGTGGAGACTGGAAAATCAGGAGTTCAAAATCATCCTCAGGTACATAGTGGGTTCAGGGCTAGCTTGTACTACATAAGATCACCAGCATCCGGGGGCTGGAGATGGCTCAGTGGTTAAGAGCACTGACTGCTCTTCCGGAGAACCTGAGTTCAATTCCCAGCACCCACATGGCAGCTGACAACTGTCTGTAATTCCAAGATCTGACACCCTTACACAGTTATACATGCAGGCAAAACACCAATTCACATAAAATAAAAAATATGTATTTAAAAAAAAAAGGTTCCCAGCATCCACATGGCAGCTCACAACTGTCTATAACTCCAGTTCTAGGGGATCTGACTCCCTCACACAGACAAATGTGCAAATAAAATTGAAAAATAAATAAAAACAAACAAGTAAAACACTGTTAGGAGTGTGGTGCAGCAGACTAGGCTACCTGTAGGGCCAGGGTGAGTTTTTACCCAGTCACAGATGTCCGTCCCAGTGGAGGGACAGGCACAAGGAGGAGCCATGACACAGGAGGCTGAAGACAGGCTCAGGGAGGGACTAAGACAGACAGACCTGCTTCACACACCAGGCGCCCGACTGGAAGAGCCAGATTCTCACCCCAGCCCCACCTTGGGGCTGCTTACAGCTTCTGTGTACAGCCTGGGCTATAGTGTGGTGGATCTCCTGTATAGGGTCCCTCCCTCCCCAGCCCCCAGACCACTTCTGTAAATGTGGCAGCAGCCGGCATGACTTCCTGTAAGCGAGCGCCCCTCTCTGGCTCTCCTCTCCCTGATGCCAGGAAGCTGCTGGGCATGCACTGGCCAGACCTCTGATCCCGCTAGCATTGTGGAGCAGTCAATGCAGCCCAGCTGGCCGGCTGAGCGGGAGGAGGTGGCACCACTCCTTCCTGAGTGTGAGCTCATCGAGCTTCCCAGCAACCAGCTAGGGGGAGCTCATTACGGGACACACAGGCTTGGAGGAAAGTGGGGGGCCTGAGGTGCAGACCTACCTGTGCACACAGGACTCTTGGCCCCCCCCTGCTAAGAATGTGGGTCAGTATGGCTTTGCACCTGCACGAGGAGCCTCAAGACAGGGCTTGAATGGCACTGGGAATGTTGAGGACCCCCCAGGGCATTCCAGGAGGGGGACAGGCCAGGAGAGGCCTGAGGGAAACATAGAAGGGCAGGCGGCTGGATGGGAGGTCCCTTCTCTGTGCCTTCAGCAGCCCTCATTCCCATCTGGTCCAGGCTTTGCCTTCCCAAGGTAAGTCAACCCTGTCTGTACCCCGGAAACAGAAGCTTCCTCTCCAGGGTATGGATGTACCCAAGAATCAGAGGTACAAGCCCCTTGGAAACTTGTCACTCACGATGGTCAAATGGATAAAGTGGCTCTGCAGATGAGCGGACAACAGACATGTGAAGTGCTGCTCAGCCGTGGAAGGTAATGACACAGGCCACAGTGTGGAGGGGCTGGAGACACCCTGAGACCCAGACACAGAAGGCCACACAATGTGGGACTCCACAATAGGAAATGTCCAGAGGAAGAGCACCCAAAGATAGGAAAAGGATTCTTGGGTGCTGAGGACTGAAGAGGGAGGAGGTGGTTGTTCATGGGATGGGTGACATGGTAGCTTTGAAGTCACGTGATGTCTCAACTTAAAAAAACAAACAAAAAACAAAACCCATCAAGAATGGAGACAAAACCAGGTGTGGACAACCCACGCACCTGCACAGCCCAGGGTGGGCCATCCCCACAGGGTCTGTGGAGCTGTTCCGGTCATCCAGTAGGGACATCGGAGCCCAGAGGGTGGGCCCATGCCACCTGGAGATGGAAGGCGGAGCAGGATGCACACAGGACCCTTTCCTGGCAGAAGCGGGTGGTCGAGGGCTGGGGCTGGCTGAAAAGGCAGGCAGGGCTCCCTCCCAGAGGCGCTGCCAGGGTCAAGACACTCTGGGAAGGCCAAGTGAACAGTGCGTGCTGTGATGTGATGGGTCCAGTCCGGGATGCAGCCTCCTCATGGGAGATGAGCCTGTGCCTGCCGGGGGAGGGGCTCCCACAGCACACAGCAGAGGGACAAGGAGCCTGAGCAGAAGACAGACAGCAGACTCCATCAGGAGGCTTCTCCTCACGAGGACGGGACAGACAACGGCACACAATCCTTCTTGTTTCTTTTGCTTCTTTTCCTGTTGTAGTTTTCTTGTTTCTGAGAGAGAATCCTGAGGTGTAGCCCAGGAACCCCGGACTCCATCCCTGAGGCAGGCTGACAGGAGGGCTTCTCCTTAGAGGGCCAAGTCACATGGCTCATCTCGTCTCTCCGCTTCTTCTACCAAGAAACTCAGGGCTCGTGTTCAGTTTCCAGCTGCCTGAGTTTCTTTTCTGCTGGCTTGCAGCAGGGCTGGGTTTTTCATTCCTGACTCCGTGGCTGTGTGAGGGCTGGGGTATCTGCAGAAACTCTACCCTCAGACCGGTGGGGCTGGCACCTCACCCTGCCAGTCCAGCATCTCCCTTCAGTAGGCTCAGAACTCCTTCTCCCTGGAGAGCCCACAGCATGGCATCTCCTAGGCTCTTTGATTCTCAGCATCCGGCCTCCCTCCGAGGACCCTAGGGAGATGGCCCCAGCTCAGGGCCCTCATTTAAGAGTTCCTGGTATCCCTCCTGCCCTGTCTGTCTCCAGGCTTAAGTCTGGCTCCTTCTCTTTCCGTAGCATTCCAGGCCATCCACGGCCTGGGAAGGTGGGGGATGCGGAGGCAGACGACAAGCTCGGGCCCACAACCAATGGTTTTAGTAGAGTCCCCTGGGTCGAACCTTCCGTGGACAGGGCACAGGCACGAGGGCAGGTATTTTCACAGGCATCGTGGGGACAGAGTGTGCAGAACACACATACAGCATGTGCTCAATAACTGCTCACCCACTGGATGAATGTGCCACATGCCATAAGAGGTAACAGCCAGCCACCACGACACTACATGTGTTGGGACAGGGTTCAGATTAGGAGCAGACCACAGGAGCACAGCTGGTGGGCTCTGCCTCAGGGATTTTTGACTACAGGAGGAGGCAGGTGTGGGCCTCTGGAATCAGAGAGAAACAGAGAAAGGACAGAGGCAACAAGCCAGGGAGACCATACAGAGAGAGAGGGATAGTCTGAGAGCAGATCTTGTTGCCAGCTCGACCACATCTGGAGCTAACCCAAGCATCTGGGCACACCTGGGGGGCCTCTCTTGACTGGGCCACACCCTCTGGTGGCAGCGGACATACAGCACAGCACACGGAAGGAGGAAGCATTTGCTCTTGGCCTGCCTGCCCTCCTCGATGGCAGGTTCATCTGCCCGCTGCTTCAGGAGGCCAGTGCAGACCGAAGACAGGAATCCTCCAGGACACCAGTGCAGGATTGGGACTCCTGAGACATCCCGCTTCCCGGACTGAGCGGCTACTGGAGTATCCCTGTTGGATTAGGACTACCTGGACGGCAGCCCGTCCGCCACACTACTAAATGGCCACGTCTGTTCTGTATGTGTGCGCAGACTATGTACTACATATTCATTCATCAGTTCCATGCTTTAGAAGCCCGACTAACACACAGAGAGACGGACACACAGACACAGAAGAAGGCAGGAAAGGGAGATGTGGGCTGACAGCCTTGCCTTCCTTATGTTCTGAAGAGCCTGATGACTTTCTGCTTCTGGAGAGACCGGGTGACAAAGACATGCCACCACCCTGTTGCTGGGCAGAGCCCTCTCAGACAGCTCACTGCTAAGTTCCTGGGTGACAGGGAGAGGGGCTGGTGGGGCAGATACCCTGCTGACCCATGGGGAATGGAATTCAGACCCTTTCCAGTGATCTGTGGGGGAGTACCAGCACACGCTCTACAGGGCATGAACGCTTTGTGTAGGGCCTGCCAGGGAGATCCCGCCACAGTGCGGGGTGCAAGGCAGCCATGAGACCCCCTGGAGGCCAGTGCAGATAACCTACCCATGGGTCACAGACCCTGGTAGTTCTCAACCTTCCTCAGACAGTTCCCCTGGCAGTGGACAAGTCACCTCCAGATACAGCCCTGAGGTGCAGCCCCAAAGGCTAGTGGCAGCAGCTCTCAATCCCAGGATGTCAAGACCAGTCCGAGTGGCCTTGAATCCCTGTCCCGTCAGCCCTGTTGAAGACTGGTGGCCACAGAGATGGCTAAGGGCCCTGTCAGTGGGCGCAAGGGTGACTGTTACCTGAGGAAAGTCGCTGCTCTCAGAGAAGAAGCTGGGGACAGCGGCTGTGTTGGGGCAGGACTGGCCACCAAGGAATGGGGTGGAACCCATGAACTGTCTGCAAAAAGAAATAAGGATAATGACCATGGGGCTGAGTAAGGCGAGGGAGGGGCAAAGGGTCCCAGTACTTGTCTCTACTCTGGGAGCTCAGTCACAGGCTTCTAAGGCTCAGCCTACCATCCTGGGCAGCTAAAGATCCAGCCCAGGAGGCAGGCTTAATCAGTCCACCATCCAGTGCCTCCTACATGGCCCCTCAGACACACAAGCATCATTACTGAAGGGCTGGCTCTGGCCATGCAGAGCCGGAATGAGGCCCCACTCAACACTTACTGGTTTTCACTGGAGAAGGTGGGATATGAGGCTGGTGAAAAACTGCTCCACCAGGGACAGTGCAGGAGTCCATTCTGAAACACAAGAGGCATCAGCTACAGCAGCAACAAAGCAGGACCCCAGTGTACAAAAAGCAGGGGTCACAGAGAGCTACTAAATCACCCAGTGTCTCAGCTTCCCCATGTGCACGAGGGAAGTCATGGGGGGTGGCAAAGAAAGCAGAAGGGAGCCAATGATACAACGGAGTTCTGAGGTGTTCCCTCCAACGAGAATCCTGGAGGCTATGCTTGAGCCACCATGTGGTTGCTGAGAACTGAACTCAGGTCCTCTGGAAGAGGAGCCAGTGCTCTTAACCTCTGAGCCAGCTCTCCAGTCCCAAGGTTATGCTTGAAAGGGATAGAGACATGGCTTAGTGGCACAGCTCTGCTCAGTGAGGGCCCGGGGGCGTGGTCAGTGTGGAGCCCCGCCTAGAATCCCCCAGTGAGGGGCTGGGGGCGTGGTCAGGGTGGAGCCCCGCCTAGAATCCCCAGTGAGGGTCTGGGGGCGTGGTCAGGGTGGAGCCCCGCCTAGAATCCCCCAGTGAGGGTCTGGGGGCGTGGTCAGGGTGGAGCCCCGCCTAGAATCCCCCAGTGAGGGTCTGGGGGCGTGGTCAGGGTGGAGCCCCGCCTAAAATCCCCCAGTGAGGGTCTGGGGGCGTGGTCAGGGTGGAGCCCCGCCTAGAATCCCCCAGTGAGGGGCTGGGGGCGTGGTCAGGGTGGAGCCCCGCCTAGAATCCCCAGTGAGGGTCTGGAGTAGCTTAGGCTGGGGTGTATGTAGTTCCAGGCCCTGAGACCCCAAAGATACTCTGGGCAAAGTTGAGGTTCATCCAGGACTTCATGGATGCTGCCCTAAATGAGCATCCCTGGAATGTCACCATAAAGGCCAACATCCTGGTGGTCTCAGTGCCATCCACCGAGAGCCCTCTCTCCCTGGTTCTTTTCCTAGGATCCTGTGGGGAATCACACCCTGGGGATGGAGCGAGGGAGGGAGGGAGGGAGGGAGGGAGGGAGGGAGGGAGAAGAAGGCAGCACTATTTATAGCAGAGGAAACTGGACTTTCTCCAAAGGCCCCACAGTAGGGAAGTAATTGAGTAAATTACAGGCTGTGGATGAAGGAACAGTGGGCGAGGAACATGGCGGGCCAAGCAGAGTGGGGCGCTGGTTGACAGCCAGGGTGACATTCTGGGTGTCAGTAGCTGTTCCTTCCTCCAGTCCATGCTCCGGGCGCTCCATTAATGACATTTCCTCTTGTCTGCTCCAGCACAGGAACATGCGGTGGCAGAGCCACCATACGTGGCCCTTCCAGTGTCTCAGCTGTCCCCACTCTGCTTCCTAGGACTGTGCTAGACCACAGCTCTGGCCCACCCTCATCCTGACTGAGCTCCCCCCATTCCTGTTCCTGCATCCTCAGGGCCTATGCCAGCACGAAGATGGGGAGAACTGAACCGGGGCTGCTGTGAGTTCCAGGCCAGTCTGGGTGACACAGCGAGACCCTGTCTCGAAGAACTCAAAAACAAGGCTAGAGCCGGGGGCTGTTTGCAGCATGCAAGTCCTGGGCTCCGTCCCTGGCACCACAGACTCCAGGCATGGTGGCACACTCCCACCACTCTGGCTTTCAGGACGTGGGGCCAGGAGGTCACGAATACCGACCGCCAACTTGGAGGCCAGTCTGGGCTACACCAAATCCAGCAAACAAACCAAAGCCGCTCTGCTGCAGTTGTGGGGCAGGAGAATGCTGCAAGCAGGGGACAGACCGCTGTTGGGCAGGGAGCTGGAGAGCAGGGATCTATAGAAGTGCTGAAAGGTTGTCAAGGGCAGACCCGCCATCAGGGCACCCACTGTATCCCTGGGATGGTTGTGAGATCAAGGACAAGGCTCACCTGTAACTGGATACCACCTCCAGGGTTCGGGAGCTCGTGCGGAGGAGGGAAGTCCCCATCCATGGCGGGCTCCACTGCCAGCATCAGGCGGGTGGCAGTGGGGCTCCGCGACCCTCGGGTGGCGGCTATCTGGGCTTCACACTCTGTGGTGCTGACTGCAGCAGATGCGATGTCATGTCCTGTGGTGGGGAGAGGAGGCCATCCTAAACTGCCTGGGAAGCTTCCCGCCTGGGAAGGTGTCAGTCAGGTTCTTTGCAGACACTGCAGACACTCAGAGCCTGCCAGGAGCCCCAAGTCTCTCAGAAGAACTTCCTAAAGTTCCCACTGGGTCACACCAAGGAAAGTTCTGCTCAGGATGTCCTAGGCTTAAGGAGTGATGAGCTCACATGCAGTCAAGTCAAATGCAGGACCAACTATGCTCTGCCCCCAGGTCTGTGGCACAGACCTGAGTATAGATCCCAGGCTCCCTAACAGCCCAGACCTGAACCCCCAGGCCAGCCAGGAGGGTGGTGGAAGTCAGGCAGAGTACAAGGCTAATCACCAAATAGGCAGGAAGGGGAGAAGGCCACCGCCCAGCCAAGCAGTGGAGCGAGCGGTGCTGGGCCTTCCAGTAACTGCCCACAGCCCAGGCCGCAAACAGCAGGCATCGGCTTGTGTAATTCAGCCAGGGGAAAGGCCTGCCTGCGGATGACGGCTGGAGGGAGGAGGGAGCGAAAGCAAGGCCACAAGTCCTGCTTTCCACTAGTCTCAGCTCAGCAGGCCCAGAGCTGTGAGCCTGGTCACAGCTGAGCGAAAGCAGCTCATGGTGGATGGAGATGCTATAATCTGGGGGTTGACTGTCTTCATATTTGGGGATGAACTGGGGATATGGTTCAGTGATGAACATTTGCCTAGCCCTGGGTACTGCAAGATAACAAGTTCAAGAGCAGTCTAGACCTAGACCACAGAGAATAGACACAAGCTATAGGGTGTTGTTCAGCTGCTCGGCAGGTATAGATGAAGCTTTGGGTTTGGTCCTCAGCACTCCATAAACAAGTGTGATGGTGTGATGGTGCACTCCTGCTGTCTCAGCACTAGAGAAGGGAAGACAAGGGGCACCAGGAGGCCAAGGTCAGTGCTGTCTAAAAACGCCCACTGTGCAGACTTTGGATCCCCAGCACCACAGACCAAGCCAGGCCACACATCCTTATAACCCTGGCAGTAACTGCAACAGACACAGCCCAACAATGGTGCGCTCAGGGTCAGTGAAAGACTGTCTCACAGGAGTAAGTCAGGCTGGGACTACGATCCAGTGGGTCGAGTGCTGGCCCAGCAGAGGCCAGATGCTGCAGTGCTCACCTGTCATCCCAATACCAGGGCACACATGGGATGCTTGAGACTTTAAGGTCATCCTTGAAAACAGAGCAAGTTGGAGGATAGCCTGTGTTATACAAAAGTATTTTTTAAAGATTTACTTAATGTTATGTGTCTGTGCATCAGTGTGCTTGGTCCTCACAGAAGTCACAGGAGGGCATCGGATCCTCTAGAACTGGACAGTTGAGAGCTGCCGTGTGCGTGCTGGGAAATGAACTCGGGTCCTCTGCAAAAGCACACAGTGCCCCTAACTCTGGGCCATCTCTCCAGTCTGAGTGACTGGTTTTTGTTTGTTTTCTGGTGTTTGTTCTTGTTTTGTTTTGTTTACAGACTGCATTTCTCTGTATAACCCTGGCTGTCCTGGCACTCACTTTGTAGACCAGGCTAGCCTCAGAGATTGCCTGCCTCTGCCTCCCAAATGCTGAGATCAAAGATGTACCATTACCAACCAGCTGGTTTTTTGTTTTTAAGCAAAGCATTAAGGCAGAGACTGATAGAGTCCTGTGACCTTTGTGTATGTATCCACACAAGCATGTGTACAAAACCCCACACACAAATGTGCATGCACACACACACAGACTTAGTGGTGAAGCAGGCAGACCTGGCCCCACCCCGGCACCTCTGCTCCTTGGGACTTAGCAGCCCATCAACTGATGGACCTAACCGCTGATGGGCCCAGGCTCTCCTCAGCATGGCTACCTTCCAGCTAAACACCCTGAGGGTGAGGAGGGCAGAACTCCCTTCAGAGCCCAGGCCTGTGCTGCCACATCTTACCCTGTCTTACTGGGGGTCTCAGGAGGCCTGGGAGTGTGCTGGGCTGCAGCCTGGACTCAGCTGCCATTTTAGAAAGTGGAGCTGTGGGCTGGAGAGATGGCTCAGTGGTTAAGAACACTGACTGCTCTTCCGGAGGACCTGAGTTCAATTCCCAGCACCCACATGGCAGCTCACAACTGTCTGTAATTCCAAGACCTGACACCTTACACAGTTATACAAATAGGCAAAACAATTCACAAAAAAAAAAAAAAAAAAAAAGGAAAAAGGAAAAAGGAAGTGAAGCTGACGGGTCACCCAGACAGTTCTTAGGGCCCTGCAGAGCAGGCTGGGCCCCAGGGTGCTTCCCCCCTGCCACCCTGGAGCATTGGTGCTCCCTCCTGTTCTAAGTGCTGGTCCCGGAAGGTGTGGGTCATGCTTGGTCAGTAAGGGACAGAAGTCAGGTTCAGTAGTGCTGAGTGACTTGGGAATTGTGTCTTGGTGAGCCTTGATGGCTCCTCTAAGCAGGCAGAGGGTTCAGACCTGGACCTGGGGTAAGGGTGCCACAACACAGACACTGTCAAGGCAGTACTGGGCACCCCAGTCTGTAAGGGAAGAGCAAACCAACAACATGGCAAAGCCCTAGAAAATATCTGCTGTTCCTGAAGAGGTATACAGACCTGTCACAAGACCCAGCAACTCTGCTCTCAGCTATGAGCCCAAATCACAGCACCATGCATATTTCCACATGAAAATGCAAATGGCCCCTCCATGTACCTCAGGGTCCACTGACAGATGTAGCACCACACGTCAGAACTGGAGTAGGGCGTAGGCACACTCCACAGGGTGAAGGGCCACTGGAGACACTGTGTTCTGTGAGAGAACCAGCCACAACAGACCACAGGGTGGGACTCTGGATAAGAATGTCCAGACCATAGGCTGATGACCCAAGCGGTCAGCAAGAGCAAAAACCTGATTCTGGCAAGCTGCTCTCTGACTTCCGTGCGTGCACACTGATTTTAAAAGTCTACACTAGGGGCTGGAGAGATGGCTCAGCGGTTAAGAGCACCGGCTGCTCTTCCAGAGGACTCGGGTTCGATTCCCAGCACCCACATGGCAGCTAAAAACTGTCTGTAGTTTCAGTTCCAGGCAAACACCAAGGCAAATAATTAAATAAATAAAGTTAAAAAAAATTAAAAAAAAAAAAAAAAGAATATCAGAAAAAAAAAATAAAATAAAAGTCTACACTAGGTAAACCTGGAGATGGAAGTAATCTCTGAGTGCTGGAGTTGTGGAGAACACAGCTGTCTCTGCGGCCCACACCCGGGCTCCCTGGTGGCCACCCTCTCAAGCCAGTGCCCAACCTGAATCTGCACCCTCCTTGTTATCAGCCATAGCATGCACCACCTCCACCCTTCCCAGCATCCCCTGTGGTCACCCTACTTCCTGAGGTCTCCCAGGTCGGCTTACCCTACTCCGGGTTATCTAGCCAGCCCCACAACCCCCCCCCCCTCAGAGCTCCACCTCGTTTGCCTCCCAAGTGTTGGGATTAAAGGCTATACCAACTGCCCAGTGGAATCTCCTCTACTCACTTGCACTTGTGGTGCAAGAAAAAAGCAGTGTCTTACAGGTTGTCCCCTGACCTCCACAGGTAAATGTATGTACACACCCTAAACACATGCAAAAAAACAAATTCCTGAACCAAGGTGGGCACCACTGGGTACCCAGGAGCCTGGGGGCATAAAGGCAGCTCTTCCTGGGCAGGGCCCTGCTAGGTGAAGCAGCCTGCTGTGTTTATTTTTAGGTATGACTCTCATGCTAGGCACTGGTCTGTGCCCCCGACCCCATAGCCAGCACAGAACTCCATGGCATGATCTCCATAACTATAGGGAGCACATGGCTTCCTCCTGCAACCAAGTTTCACAGGGAGTTTATACTAGGGAGACTGGCAACTGGTAACTAAGTGTTCGTGGAGAATTGAGGATGGCACGACAGAAGGCAGAGGGACGTGGACCAGAGACACCTGGCAGCTCGAACCTACCTCGTTCCACCAGTCAGACTCTGGTCCCTCTGTACATAGGTAGGACGTGGGGGTCCCGATCATGTGCAGCCTCTCCAGTGGCTCCCGGACCTTGGCCTGGCTGAGGCTTCTGACTAGGACACAAGGCTCCTTGAAGGAGCTGGGAACAGATCCCAAGGCTGTACTCAGAAGCCTGACAGAGCAGAGTAATACATGCCTTCAGGCCCATACCCAGAATGCAGGAGAATTTCCTCAAGTTGTAAGACAGTCTAAGCTTCAGATGGAGATTCTTGTATCAACAAAAATAAACAATAAACAAACAAATAAAGCAATAGGACTGGACTAAGGCTCAGTGGTAGAGCAAGGTTGTGGTGCATGCTTGTCATTCCAACACAGGAGACAATTCGATCCAGAGACAGGTGTGGTGGCACACACACCCTTTTACTCACAAGGCCTGGGAGGCAGAGGGGCTGTCCCTGAGTGAGTGTAGGCCAGCCTAGGCTACAGGAGAACAAGCCAACAAGACATAAAACAAAGGAAAACCCTAAGGAGCAAAGCACCTCAAGCTGCTAGAAGCAATCCTAGCCTGACAGATTGTGCAACTTTTGCAGGTCCTCCGGGAGCCTCGGGCCCATAGGTGGTGCTTCAGCTGGGAATTAGCTTCAGTAAAGTCATGCACTAAAGTGGATGTCTGAGACCACCAGAATGTCCTGGGTTAGACCTGCAGGGGCAGGGCCAGGGCGTACCAGACAATACATGAAGAACACTGAAATCCTTGGGCCTCCCACACAGGAGTGCAGGGGGCTGGCCTCTCTTCCTCAGGGATCTAGCCCAGGCAGGAGACTAGTGGGTTGCATGAGGCTCAGTGCATATGAGGCGGAGTCCTGGGTGACCCAAACACCTGACTAGGTCGTCATTTGTCTGTCTAGAGCTGTCGAGTGGGAGAACATTATGGTCACCCTCAGGTCCTGGAGACCTAGCCTTTGGCCACAGAGCCTAGGGTCCTTCTTCCATACAGACATCGACATTGTTGGAGTCTCGGGTCGCTTACATGGAGAGTAGACTGTGAACAGCTAGGCACTACTAGAAGAGGTGCCCACTGCAGTCATAATTAGAGATGAGGACACTCACAGATGAGGCCCTGCTCAGATGGCCTGGACTCCTGGAGGTGGATAATCAGTCACTAGCAAGGGGAACAGGAGGGTTCTGGGCAGGGTTCCACTCTGACCACGCCCCCAGCCCCTCTCTAGGGGATTCCATTAGGGGGCTCTACTGTTTAGCCATAGCCCTAACCTGATTTTTTTTTTTTTTAAAAAACTTTATTTATTTATTTGCCTTGGTGTTTGCCTGGAACTGGAACTACAGACAGTTGTTAGCTGTCATGTGGGTGCTGGGAATCGAACCCGGGTCCTCTGGAAGAGCAGACAGTGCTCTTAACCGCTGAGCCATCTCTCCAGCCCCCTAACCTGATTTTTATAACTTTTTTGGAGAGACTTGTAATATGTCTCAGTGGTATAATGGTAGACGATATGGTAGAAATAATAGTAACAGCCAAGCATAGTGTCCCACATCTTTAATCTCAGCACTCAGGAGGCAGAGGCAGAACTCTATTAGTTCAAGGCCAGCCTGGGCTACAGAGTGAGTTCCAGGTCATCAAGGGCTACCAGAGAAACTGTCTCGAAAAACCAAACCAGGGCTGGAGAGATGGCTCAGCGGTTAAGAGCACTGTTTGCTCTTCCAGAGGACCCGGGTTCGATTCCCAGCACCCACATGGCAGCTAACAACTGTCTGTAGTTTCAGTTCCAGGCAAACACCAAGGCAAATAAATAAATAAAATAAAGTTTAAAAAAAAAATATTTACAAAGTGCCTTTAAAAAAAAAAGAAAAAAAGAAAAAGAAAAACCAAACCAAATCAATATCAAAACAAAAACAAGAAGCCTCAGCAGTTAAGGTCCCAGAACCCAGATGGCTCAGTGCCTGTGACTCTAGCCCTGGGGTACGCAATGCCTCTGACCTCTATGGGATCCAGAAAATACCCACTTATCCCCTCTCCCCCTGCCACAGCACTCAGGCATACACCAGGAGACAAGGCAGTGTACCTGCTTCCTCCCCTGGGCTGCCCGAGTTCTCAGGGACAGTTAACTCGGGTGTCCCCAAGCCTCAGAGTTTCTTGTAAACCACAGATATGCCCTTGGACCACAGTGGCTCTGGAGAGCCAGAGAGAGAAGAGCAAGGCCTTCCGTGTCTAAGCCCTGGCCTCCCAATCTGTCTACTCCAAGGTGGGGGCAGGGTGCTGAGGCTTGTCTCCACAGGGAGGAATGTCTCAATCATGGGATTGGTGCCTGTGGCTGTAGGATCAGGTGTCTGGCAAGGGTCCCATATAATAATTCTCCTCTCCCATCTTACAGCCAAGAAGCCTGAGGCTTGGGGGGGGGGAGCTTGGAACAACAGCCTGAATAAAGAGTCCTAACCCTATTCCCCAGCCTCAGGAGACAGATCCCAGCACATAAGTGATGTGGGGCAAACACCATGGCTGAATAATAAATAAAGGCACTTGCCACCAAGCCTGGTGACCTGAGTTTGATCCCAGGACTCACAGGACTGAAGGAGAAACTGACTCCCACATATGGTCCTCTGACCTACACAGATATGCTGTGGTGCACACGACCACGACCACCCCATCCCAACTCCATTAAAAATAAATGAGTAATGTGGGTGGCCAAAAATAAAGTCGGTGAGACCTCCACTCCAACTGGCAGGGTTCCCCAGAACAGATTTTACACCAGGACACACAGGAAACTCAGGCCGATCTCTCCCTCCCACACGGGCTAGACTGGCCTTCCACTGCTTTGCACCACTGTGTAGAGTGACTGGGGCTTAAGAGGTTGGAGCCTCTCTACCCAACCTGAATGAGTGGTCACCGCCAGGGAGGACAGGACCTTCAAACACACAGTAGGTACTGAGGTGAGGCTGAAGTAGCTGACCCCAAACCCACTCTGACTTGTACAGTGTAGGTGACATTCCCAAGTTTGGAGTCCTGGGCCCAGAGACTGTGGCATGTGAGACTGAGGCATCACAGGATCTTAGGAACTAGGGCTGGGGTCTCAGGATTCTCCATTCCTGTGGCTTCAAACTACCCAGGCTGGAAAGCTCATGGGGCATCTGAACTGTGACAGAGGTAGCCCCATCCTGTGCTGACTTCCCAGCGGTGAAAATGAGGGCCTCTGCACAGGAGCAGCTTGGCCCAGACTGTGGCTTAAGCTTCCAGAATTCCCGAGGCCCCTGGAATACAACCATGGGGATGCTAGTGACAGGTAGAGACCATGGCCAGCCTAATCCCAGGTCCTTCAGGACAAGGGGACACAGAGGAGCTTCATGTGTGTAATGGGGACAGGGTACCTAGGGAGCAGGCAGGAGGCGGTGGTCCGCATATGAATTATACCTTGAGGTTCTAGTTCTGATTCTTAGCCAACATCTCAAGTCACTAGTTGGTCTTCAGGACCCTAGGATGCCTCTCTAAAAATTTCATGTGATCCTCCTCAGAGAAGAGTGTAGGGGCCAGAGCTGGCCCTACAGTCACTTGCAAAGACCTCACTCTTGGCTACACTCACGTCCTGGAAAACAGTGGTCACAGGGCCACCTTTGCCCCTTCCCAGTGTTACTTAAGAGGTCACAGAATGGGGTTCAACACAACAACTTCATCTCCAAGAGAATGGCCCACCCTTGCCTTCCAGGACCTTCTGAGGAACAAGGATAAGCAGGAGGAAACACTAGAAGGCAAGAACTTGATTGAGGGAGGAGCTTGGTGCAGACCTGAGCTGCCCATCCTCTCTTGAAAACCTCCTGGTCTGGCTGGACAGAGGCCTTGCCTATGAGACTGGATGCTGGGATGGGGTGACAGTTGTGTGCTCAAGGACCAGGGTGGGATGCTCAGGCTGAAGACCTTCTAGGCCTTGGCAGAGCTAGCCACAAGAATGAATGCCCATGCTAAACTGGGTGGTGGTAGCCTTTAATCCCAGGCAGACAGATCTCTGTGTGTTTGAGGCCAGCCTGGCCTACAGACTAAGTTCCAGAACAGGCTCCAAAGCTACAGAGAAACCCTGTCTGGGCCGGGGGATGCCCATCCTGAAAGCAGCCCATAGTGTCCAAGGCCTGGTGGTGGCATCTGGCATTCCCTCACTAGCTATGAATACTCTGCCTCTCAGGAGAGGACATGGAAGGGAGCCACAGAGAATGAGCAGGCGGGGGCCACTTAGGCCATCACCATAGGCTAGAGGAGAGCCCCGCTGCTTGTCTCTGCAGCCTGGCCCTGCGAGTGCAGGCAGGAGCACAGGAGGGACAGAGAATGGCAGGGACCCTCACTCTCACACAGCTAAGGCTGGGCGCATGCTCAGCTACGGTGCTGTGCTTCCTGTTGCTTGGGATGGTCTCCTCAGTGCAAGCAGGCCTCCTCCCCCCCCCCCCGCTGTGATGGCAGGTACATACCACCATACCTGGCTCTCAGCCAGCGTCCTAGGGATGCTGCCACCACCAGGAGGCATCAGCTCCAGGCACCAGATCCCACAGGGGCCATCAGGACTGGGACACAGCCAGGCAGTACCCATGAGGAGGACTCACAGTCCCACTGGGCCATTAGCTGCCTTCCCAGAGCCCGGGGGCACACACCCTTCTTCAGGCTACAAAGGGAGGTGGATGCCACACAAAGCAAGGCACGCTAGTGCGCCAACAGGTCAGTGGGTCACAGCCTCAGGACCTGCCCCAGTGCCCAGCTTTGGGGTGTACAGCCTTCCAATAGCCTAGCTTTACAAAGCCACCCAACCCAGAAGCATGACAGACTCTCAGCCTGGATGCCCAGGACCCCAGCCCAGCTCTGACCACTCTGGGTACAGTCTCACTGCCTTGCAGAGAGCTTGTGGGGAGGGCACTGGCCCTGGCGATGGGAGTTCAGGGCTGATGTGTTGCTTTCAATCCTCTACCCATGTGACACAAGTGAGCAGCGTCCTGTAGGTGGCTTCAACACGGATGTCTCCATCTGAGAAGGCCATGGGCTTTCTCACTAAGCATGGTCTCTGAGAGACTATGGTCTCCTTTAACCCCCAGATCACCTTTTGAGCAGGTAGTAAGCCGATTTTCTTCCCTCCCCCCACACCCCACACCCCGAACCCTCCTTCCTGGTTCTCTGGGATGATACGGCCTTGTCTGTCCATGGTCAGCACAGAGGGGTGTCTCGCCACCCCACCCCGCCTTCCCTCCTCAAGCTCAGTGTTCCTTCAAGAACTCAAGAGGTAGCTGAGGCTAGCCATCACCAGGCCAGTGATACCCCAGTAGCCACCACTGTCCTTGGTTCCTTTGGTCCAACATCAATGCCAAAAACAACTTCATACCAGTATGAAGGTTACTCAATGTCCTGAAGAAAATGGAGGCTAGCTCCAGCTTGGGATGGGCTACAGGGACAAGGCTCCATGCTCCCCGCTAGTAACTAGTAGACATCACTGACACCTCAGCAGCCCAAGTCACACCATTTTCTCTCTACTAAGATGAGAATGTAATTCCAGGAGTATAAGGCAGGGGACCATTAGACGGAGGGCACAGGGTCGGCTCCAGGCTCTGAGATTCTGTCAGTAGGTAGTATTTGAATCAAGAGGATTCCTGCTGTCTCCATTCCAGCAGGGCAGCCAGAGTTCCCTAACTTGTGGTCTCAGACAGACTTGCCCACAGTCAACTCATCTGCCTGCAGGTAGGTGGAAGAGAAAGGGCCCCAGGGATACCATGGCCACTCAGATTTTGGCCCTGAACCTACTCTGTCAAAGAACCCCAGAGTGTATACCATCATACCAAGTTTATATGGTGCCCTAACCCTAACCCAGGGCTTTGTGCATGCCTGGCAAGCACTCTAACCACTGAGCTACAGCCAGATCCCAGAACTCTTACCAAAACCTATGTCCTAACCATGGCAGAGAGCATGCCCACAGGGCTGGCTACTCAGATGGCTTTCTAGGCCAGACCTGGGATCCCAACTCCACCCAAGACCAGCCATATGCCTCAAGATTGATACTCTCAAATGACGAGCAAGGCCATACACACACACACACACACACACACACACACACACACACACACACACACACAGAGTGACAGATGTTGAGGTATCTGGAGCCAGCCCCGCCCTCCAGTAGAGGAAGTAGGTGGGCAGGGCACACTGGGGAGGCCCAGACACACACGGCAGGAGGGGGCAGGAGGAAGGGATGTAGCCCTGGGTATCCAGACAGGCTGGTTTTTCAGGAAAAGACTTGAATCAGAGTTTGGGGGAGGCAGCCCCTGACTATCTAGAGTGGGCGACACAGGATGTCACACCCAGCCCCTAATGCTGGGTGCTGTCAGGTTCCCACAAAGCCAGAGTAGAGATGTCAACTGTAGAACTCCCCTAATACCATCCCCGAGTTCTCAACCTCTACCTAGGTCTCAGAAGACCAAGCTTATTACTCCAAGAGGCCATCTCCCAGGCTCCAGGACACCTGTGCCCAGGTGACAGCAACAGGACTCCAAGAGGTCATCTCCCAGGCTCCAGGACACCTGTGCCCAGGTGACAGCAACAGGACTCTAAGAGGCCATCTCCCAGGCTCCAGGACACCTGTGCCCAGGTGACAGCAACAGGACTCCAAGAGGCCATCTCCCAGGCTCCAGGACACCTGTGCCCAGGTGACAGCAACAGGACTCCAAGAGACCATCTCCCAGGCTCCAGGACACCTGTGCCCAGGTGACAGCAACAGGACTCCAAGAGGC